>SKCR01007542.1:0-56518 GCA_019454045.1 Zanthoxylum bungeanum | reverse complement strand
CAAGCAACCGAAGCTAAACAACTGGATTAAATCCAATAAAAATTCCATTTTCCAATTTTACCCTTCCAACGTCCGTTTCCCGCGACTTTCACAACTAAAGAGGTAGTGTCTCCATACGAGACTCATCATCGGGCTTATATGCAAAAATGCATTGCCTATAATCATAGACCTTATCATGTCCAAAAAAGTTCGGGTTCTCCGTTCGTACACACCGTTTAATTGAGGTGTTCCGGGAGGAGTCCACTGTGAAAGAATACCATATTCTTTCAAGTAATCGAGAAACTCATTGCTCAAGTATTCTCCACCACGGTCCGACCGTAATGTTTTAATACTTTTGCCGGTCTTTTTTTCTACTTCATGTCGAAACTCTTTGAATTTCTCAAAGGTTTCCGACTTGTGTCTCATAAGATACACATAACCATAACGCGATGCATCATCCGTAAAGGTTACGAAGTATTCATATCCACCTCTAGCCTGGCTAGACATGGCCCACATACGTCACTATGAACGATGGCTAATAGTTCGGTGGCACTTGCACATTTACCGCTAAAAGGTGTTTTAGGCATTTTGCCTAATAAAAAAGATTCGCAGACGTTATATGAATTTGGATCAAATCCGTCCAAGTACCCACTCTTCGAAAGTGTGAATATACGAGTCTTGTTAATGTTCTAGACGACAATACCACATATAAGTTTCATCTTTGTTACTTAATTTAAGCCTTTTGTTTGTCATGTTATATGTTTGAGATTGATTTATATTCAAAATATAAGACCATTATTAACATCATCACTACATATCTCAAAATCATTTTTATAAACAAAACACCTGGTGTTTCTGAATACAAAAGTATACCCACATTGGGTTAAACAAGATACATATATAATGTTTCTAGTCAAATTAGGTACATAATAGTAGTCTGATAAATTAAGTACATGCCCTGATTGCAGTTCCAAAATGCAGGTCCCAACAGCCAAAACGGCGACTCTAGTCCCATTTCCAACTCGGAGGTCGATCTCTCCTGAAGCCAGTCTCCTGCTAATCTGCAGATCCTGCACATCAGTACATATATGAGTACCACAACCAGAATAAAAAATCATATTTTTAAAACTAGAAGTAGACATGTTTATTTCAATAACAAACATACATGAAGCCGGTGCCTTGCCCGCTTTCATTTCCTTCATGTGCGCCTTGTAATCACGGCAGTCACACTTCCAGTGACCCTGTTTGCCACACTGTAGGCAGACATATTGGGATTTATCCATTGTCTTCCCAGAAGACTTTGATGATTTGGCCTTGCCCTTTCTTTTCTTCTTCTTCACACCTCCAGAAGCCTTTAGCCAAGCCTTGGCTTTCTAAGATGTCGAATTGAAGTGCGCCTCGCATTTTTTGCCCTTATAAATCTCTTTTTCTGCCTCTCTCAGCATTCCCATCAACTCTCCAAGAGTATTTTCTTGGTTCATCATATTATAGTTCATGATGAACCCGCTCCAGCTGTAAGGAAGAGACTGTAAGATCAAATCTATGGAAGTCTTAGCCTCAAAGGTTATGCCTAGCTAACCCAGCTGTTCGATGTCAGCAATCATCTGCGACACATGGTGCTCGACAGATGTACCCTCTGACATGCGAGAGCGAAAGAGCTTCTTCTGCAATTCATACCTCTGCGATCTAAGGTTAGATCGGTGAAGGTCCTTCAATTTCAACATCATTTCATAGGGATCCAATCCCTTGTTTTGACGACAAAATTGTGAGGTCATCGCAGCAAGCATGATGGATTGAGTAGTTGAGTTGTCATCACTGTGAGTCTTCCAAAGCTCAAGCTCAACTGGCTGCTTAATTCCGGGCTTAGGCCCGAGAGGTCTCTCTATCGTATAGAGCAACTTCTCAGACCCCAGGACAATCCTGAGGTTCATATCCTAGTCAGGAAAGTTTGCACCATTAAAGACATTTTCGCCCATGACGATGTCCCTAACGCTATTCTTTTCAGTCATCTTGATTGCAATAGTTTCAATCAACGATTTCGGGTACAGTCCAATTGTTACAAGAAAATAATAAAATATTAGTCCAACTAATATAAATATATAACGATGAAAATAATTTAAAAGCGCGTGTTTGGCAAGTATTAAATGAAATTGCAAATTTAATATTCGCCCCCCACTATTTTTCGGCGAGCCTCTAACCCTCTGATGAGTGATAAATGTATCCCTATTTCTCACTCATTTGACCTAATATTTTGTATAGTTTCTTGAGTTTTGTGAATATTTTGATGTGTTTTGTGTTATTTTATAGATAAATAAAGTTTCAGGACATTCTGGAGGTAATTTGGGGCCAAAACAGTGAAAACGGACAAAAGGGCAAAATTATAATTTTCCACGTCGCGACGCACAAGCCTTCTGCGTCGCGACGTCTAACGTGTGCCATTTCATGCTAAAATATATCGGGGGCACGTGTCATAATCTGAGAAGTTTGCTAAAATATGTCGTGCTAACATGCGTCTGCCACGTGTCAACATCACAGGCGATCATGCTAACGTGTGTCGTGCCACGTGTCACAATCATATGGTGCCGACAATCGCCATCACCACATGTCACCACGTGTCACCCCATGTGTCAGCCACATCATCGTCACGTCAGTAGAAGACCGAGTCAACTCACCACGTCACTGCCACGTCATCATCAGCCAATCATCGCGTGACACGTGTCATCATCTTACGGTGTCGACAATCGCCATCGGTGACATCACCGCCACGTCAGCACAATTATTGCATTAATCAACTCTCATCACCACGTGTCAGCATCCTATCGGGCCTTTACCGCATCAGCAGATAAGAAATCAAACCAGCCAACCAGCGATTGACACGTCATAGCGTCGCGACGCATAAGGATCCAGCGTCGCGACACGCATAGGGCCTATCAACGCCTATAAATTCAGCTCCAAATTTCAGTTTCATATGTACATTCCTCTATGTAATTCTCTAAGTAAATAAAGAGTTTGTATCTAGTTTTCTTTTAATTTCAGTTTTGTAATTAATTTTTATTTACTTTCTGTAATAGTAATTTGCTTTTTTTACTTTTTCAGTTTTTACTATTCAGCTATGAGGAGGTAACTTCCCTCTGCTAGGGTGAAAGGTAAAAAAAATTTTTTACTGCTATTTAGATTAATCTCCCTTAATTATAATATATTCACTATTTAAAATTTTGACTTAACAAGGATAACTCTATATTGGTCGGTTGGTAATCAATTATAAATTGGTTTTAACCTAACTAAGTATGGATACCGTCTGGTTGGTAATTACCGCCTATATGGCTGGTTTTTTGACTTAATTTGACTTAATCAGGTTACCGCCTATATGGCTGGTTGGTAATATCACACAAGTTAATATATTATATTAAGGGAGATATCTAAAATAGTAGTGATAAAAGTAGATCCTATATCCCTAGCATTTTCTTTTATTGTAATTTTCTTTATTTACTTTTCAGCATTCTACCTTCAGCATTTTACTTTATGTCTTTTATTTTTAAGTTCTTACTCGCCCTAGTTATGTGTCATAACTAAGTTAGTTATCTGAGGTTGTGATGAATTCCAATATCACCAGTTTATAAGGGGTTATTTTATAGTTTGGGTAATTTAAAGGTTTACTTATTAAGTCTTAAGCTTAATAAGTCTTGTTAACTGGCCAATAATAAGATTGATCTGGTAAATCTAAAATAAACTTGACAAATGAATTCTAGGTTTTCAGCCTTAGACTTAATAGCCAACGATCTTCCTTGAGGATAGATAACCCTTTAATAGATTTCCTTACAGGATAGACATATACCTGTCGGGCGGGGGTAACCACAATTGGAACTTAATCTTAATGAATCCAGGTAATTTGGTTGACATAGACATATGGTTCAATTGGGTTATACTAGGTATTTGCATCTGACCATTGACAGAGGCTTTTGCATAATTTCGTGTTCCAGGTTAGTAAACCAATATATTACACAAGCATGAAATAACCACTTCATCTTCAAATAGATATTGGAAGAAATCAAAACCCTGGATAGTTTTATAAATTTGAATTTTTTTTAATCTACTTTCACGTCATTTTATTTACTTATTTTAATTTTTAAGTCACTACTCAATCAATCAATCAATTTGTTAGATATCAGTAATCATTTGACCTCATAAAATTAATAGCTTAGGTATTAAGTCCTCGTGAGATTGATACTTTATATACTACTTGAACGATACGTTCGCTTGCGTTATACGCGTGTGATTTCGCACCGGTCACCCTCTGTTGAGTACTCGGGAAACCTAGTTTCCTAGTGGGCTAGGATCCCGTTAAATAACACACAACCTTGACTTTAGCCAACAAGCTGTATGATACTTACTAGGTAGATCTCTAATATCAATTGGATCTCATCCAATTCCTAGATTCGTTAGGTGGACCTCCAAGTCTGAAACATATATACAATGTATATGTCAATATATCCAATATATTTCCTAACATTTTCCTCTGAATCAACTAAGCATTGGCTTTGGCTCAACAAGCTTAATGATTCCAGTTAAGCGGGAAAACTTCGTAATCCATGTCGATGAACTAGAAGTGACCTTGACTTTGGCCAACAAGTCACAACCGCCCAAGACATGCGATATGGAACAAAGCTTTCGTGGTTCAAACACATCCGCGATGGACATTGATATTGACTTTGGCCAACAAATCAATGTCAATCTTGGATCTTGAGAAAGAACCACTCAATGGAAGGAAATCGCTTAATATTGTATTGAGGGTTTTTCACGTAAATTGGCAACCAATTTATTATCTTTGATTAGGTCTCATCATACACCCTTAAGTATGCATTCTAAAAGCATAATAAGGCGTGAAATAAAATAATAATGATATACATATGGATATGGATATTTAACAAATTATTCCCAGAATAAATCTCTCAATTTCCTCTCTCCCGCTAGCACTATTCTAACTTCTACCCAATTACATAATACAATAAAGAAACCTCATTAACATTGAGGGGAATTGGTGAGAAGAGAAATACAAAGAGTCAAGAGATAAAAGGCTGGACACACAGGTCCAATTTAATAAATTCTAAATTTATTACAACAATTTCCAAAATTGCTCTCACCCTTCTAATAGCCATCTGATATACATTATTCATACAATACATCCATGTATTCACACAAAACATGTTATTCAATCAATCTAATATAATTAATTAATCTTTGAATTAATGACCATCCGATGTTCAAACAACGATTTGATTTGCGCGAGTCCAACTCGTTTAAGAATAAGTACTCAAAGTGCGTATTCTTGAATTATATCGAACTATAATTTTAAATTAAATTTAATTTGTATTCAATATTAATTCTAATTTAATTTCAAATTAAATAATTACACTTATTTATGTGTCTTTTAGACTTGGATTCTAAATCCAATCTAAATGGGTCTCAAAGGCCTAATTAACATCCAATGTCATTTTAATTAAAGTCCAATGGGCTTTTAATTAATTCATAAGGCATGGGCTTTGGCCAATATGGATCAAACCCAAATGCCAATGCCCAATTTAGGAATCACCATATTTTCCAAAAATCAATTTAAGCCCATTAGGCCCAATTAAATATTTAAAGGCCCAATTATTATATTTGGACTTTATGGAATGGTTTTGGGCCCAATTTGGATCCAATCCAATTATCCTAAACCAAGTTTGGCCCAACCAAGCCCATTAAGCACAAATACAACAATATTAGCCCAATTCAAAATTAAAGACTAATTTTAATTAATACAAAATTCCAAATTTCACATTAATTTTAATTAAAGTGTAATAGCCATAATTAATTAGTTAAACCAATATTTCCAAAACACCAATTAAACTAATTAATCATGCTTTAATTTATTCAATTAATGTCCAACACAATTGAAGCAAAATCAATCAATTTCATGCTTATGGTATTCATGGCAATTTTCATAATTAATATCCAATTTTGATTTCAATCAAATTAAATCAACAATCAATATACACATCATGCTTTAAACACATCCAATGGTCTAAAATCAAAAAATCACCATGATACATTCTTAGGGTAGATTCGGCCAATTCTAGGAATTTAGGGAAAATTAATCTAATCAATTTTTCTCAAATTTTAAGATGCATAAATCTAATTCATCATCATCCAAGCTCAACCAAACAAACAGTTTGAGGAAATCATGCTCAAAACACAAAAACCCCAAATTAAAGTATATAAACCCTAAACTCATTTCATGCTTAGAAAAGGCTCTGATACCATTGTTAGTGTTCCTAGAATATGCCAAGGATCTCTAATCATGATATGTGTGTGAATACTCAAAGAAGTTGCAGAAAAACTTACATTGATCGGATTTGTTGGATGTATGAAATTCAAAACTTTTGATGTTGGTGAAGAGCTCCAAGTCCTTTCTTTGTGTTCCAAACTCTAGGATTGGTTTCCCTATCAACTTGAATGACTCCTTGATAGTGCTAGCTTGAAGAAAATTTGCAACAAAATTTCTAAATAGAGAAAGGAAGCTCACGACATTTCTAAGAAAATTGAGAGAGAGATAGAGTTTTTGTTTTTGTGCTGTGTATTTGATTTTCAAAAAATCAATATCATTTACCAAAAAATCAAGTTGGTATATGTCAATGACAAAGTGTGTTGGATTTTAATTGAGTGAAAAACAAGCAATCTAAGCTTTAACACTCAATCATCAACTACTTCCATCACTAGTCAAACTAGTGATGTAAGTCAAGTGGGTCCCACCACTTGTAAATTCCGAATTTTTAAGTCGAACAATCCAACACGCAACTTCGCTCGGGCCCCAGGTTCGTTTAATTTCGAATTAACGAATTTTTCGTTGCGACATAATTAAATATAATTTAATTAAATAATTATGCCTAGCAAAATTATTATTAAAGTCGCTCACGAATTAATTCTAAATTAATTCGTTCGCCCGAATTTAAAATCTAATTTTAATTCCGTATTGAAATCTAATTTCAATTAATATATCGAATATATTATTTAATCGATTAATTCCAAATTAATCATTCTCTCTCTTCTATTCGAATTTTATCCCAGAAAAATTTTTGCCGTAATTAATCCGAGATTAATTTTCTCTCTCTCATAATTAATCCCAGATTAATTCTGTTCGAGTCAAATGTCATCGGTGAATCTTTGGGAAACGACCCATGAGATTCCTGGATATGTCGGCAGTAAATCCGGTCGTCGGACTATCCGAATACGTGCGTACCCAGTACCACATTCTTACCGATTTACAAGACATGGTTGGCTTCTAGCAAAGCACCGTGCCTACCCAATTCTCCAGAAATATTCTTTTAAGGAATACATAATTTTTATCAAGCGTAGTATACTAAGTATTGTGTATTACGATCCAGTATCGGATGTCACATGTTAGGCCTAGGGCTGGAATTGTGTCTGCCCCGTACGAAGCATATATCAGATCACTAGCAACTAGTCTCTTTAATCGGATAATCATGATCTTGTCATATTATCCTGATAGTTGCAACATATTAGAGTATCAGTTCTGTATCCCTGCGTGATCATCATCTCCATATGAATGAAGTGATACTTTCATCTTGACATCACACTCAATACACTACGATTCTCAATAAATCCAGAAGAGGCGTACATAGAACCTGTTAAAGTCTCAGACGACCAAAACCAAAGCGTACTGATTGTTGCAAGTATTAGCGATGCAAGTCTCAGGTTAAGACCAAATACACATTCCCTGATTCGGATTCCCATAGACACATAGTCATACTACCAATGGGATTCCGAGGGGTCTATCCAGAGTGAAGTTGTTTCCATATCATCGGCAAACACAACCTCCTATCACACTTGCATAAGTATCCAATACTTAAATATATGAGAAATATGCCGTTAAGCTTCTATAACGCGCACAAGTGCAATACTAGTCTATTCTGCATTATCGATGTCCAGTCTCGATAATACTACGACTAGGGATATCTAATGATTAAACCGTTCGTGGATTGATAGTGTCTCATATCTTATTAATCTGGAACTAATCATAAAGACTTTATCATTTATATATATTCAAGTAATCTAATTACAAAATGATAAAATAGCAATTCCATTTGTCACATAGTTAATTTGTACAAAAACCACAATGTCTTTTACAAATAGTGATGTTATGGGTCATAATTCTCCAACACTCAACCTTCATATAATAGATATTTTTTAAAAATAAATTTAAGTCATTTAAAATTAGATTTATTGAACTATCATATCATACAAAAATAAAGCATATATATCCTCAAAAAAATTGATAATATTTATTACATAAATCACAATATACATTGAAGATTAAAATTCGTGCTTTCTATCTTTTTTATTCGTCCATAACTTAATAAAATAATAGATTTCTTACCATTCAAAAGTGACTCTCTCTATAAAATATTGAGATACTTTTATAAAATAATTTCATTTTAGTTCTTGTACTATATATAATTTATATATTTGTATAAATATTAAGATTTTTTTTTTACATTTATATAAAATTTAAAATAATAATTTAAATTATTTATTAAAAAATTTAAAATATATAAAGTAAAACTTAAATGGATAATAGGCTAGTGGAATGAGATTTTACTTGATCACATTCTCTTCCCAAAATAAGAAATGAGTATTAAATTTTTTTTCCTGTCCCCGCCCATTACATTTTTTTCTTTCAAATTTTCATTCGTGATCCTCGCCCAAATGGGGAGGGTCCCCGAAGGCTCTTATTCCCTTAGAGATTTCTGACATCCCTAACTTATCACTATCTTAAGTGTCAAATTTGGATTGGATTCGGGCTGTAAATGAACCGAGTCATTCATGAACAGCTCAAGCTCGAATTGTATTTTGCTTGGTTTGAGATCGATTCGTTTAATAAATGAGCTACTCAAACTCAATTATTTAATGAGACTGACTCGCAAAAACTCAACTTGGATCATTTTTTACTTGGGAACACTATTCGAAATATAACTCGACTAAAATTGTCTATACACATCTCGACTCGATATTAATATATATATATATATGTCACAAATATTTGAATTTTGTAAAGAATTTATTTAAATTTAAAAAAAAAATAATAATAAAGAGTCCAAAAATTAAAAAAAAAATTAAATTCGAGCTCGACTCACTTAGTAATCGAGTTCGATTTGAGCTCTATCCTAATATTTTCTAAATGAGTCAAGTTTGAATAATATATGTAAAGTTCTATTCGAACTTGATCAGAATTTAATTAGTAACTACTCGGCTCAATTATTGGATAAATTCAGCACGTGAACATCACGATGTGGTAAAACTGGACCACACAAGCTAGGGATATGAGTTTATATATTATAATGGTTAAACTATGCTAATACATGTAATTATTTAAACCTTAAGGATCCACATGTTATTAACCCAAACAAATTTATTTTGAAATTCAATTGTGTGTACGTGTAAGAGAGGAAAAAGTCTGTTTCTATTTGGATAGTGCTGGATATTTATATATATACCTATAATTATTTTAAATTTAGCGACAAACATATAATTGGATGGTAGAGATGATGACATAATAGTATCATCATTAAATATGGCAATTTGTGTTATCCGATTATATTATAATTATGTTGTGTTAAGTATAAATAAAGATATGATTTATTTAATAAATGGATCGATTATATATATATATATATAATATATATATATATATATATATATATATATATATATATATATAGATATGATTAATAAATGTATCAGTTTTTGTATCTGACGTGATTAAAATACGATTATATAATCACGATTACATGATTAACATGATTATATGATTAATAAACAAGTCATAATATGTGTGTCATGAAAGCGTCGTAAACAATTACAAATACAACATAATTTTACAATTATTATTCATGTCATAATTAGGTAAACGCACACAAATACAACATAATAAGTAAATAAATTTACACGATATAACACGATTATTAAATATTAATAATGTCAATTTATTTGGTATTCATATCATGTATTATATGAAAACTAAATAGGCAGAAAAATAGTTGACACGTTAATGAAGACATGGCGTTGAAAATGCCCGAAAATACACGGTTTAGACCAAAGCCTAACTCTTTGTAGTAACATTTCACGTTGAAACTTATCTCTTTTATTTTGTAGTTTCTAATATATATCTATTTTTTAATATTATGGTTGTGAGTGTTACGTGGTTTCAATTTAATTTTTTAAAATTTTATTTAAAAAAAAAAAAAAAAAACATGCATGTAAAGATATTGAGATGCATTATTTATAATTTTATTATACTATTTTAAAAATTAGTTGCGTGTTTGCTTGTATATATATATATTTATATAGGGGAAAAAAACAACGTGTATTTTATGAATGACAATACAAAAGCCTCACATTATGATATCTAATTAGATATTTTAATTAATTAAATATGAGTTTGATGTGTGTCCAATTAATTTATTTCTTTTTCAAATTTTTATGTCGAAAGGATATATAATATATCTACTCTCTATTAATTTTGAAACAAATATCCGTAACAAGATAGAGGAAATGATATTTTCTTATTTAATTGAATGACTCGAACATCTTATTTCTTTCATAATTTGTCATGATTTTATATTGTAACATATATGTGTGATATATTGTAACTTCCATATTCCTGGTAGGGTTTCTTATTTTAATCTCATTATTTGAAAATCATAAATTTTGGAGAGTCTCTCAAACTATGAATTTGATGGTTTGTCATGATTTTATAATTTTATATTCCTAAAATATCATTAATAAAAAATTTAAAATGTCAATTCTACCATATTAAATACATTATATTAATAAACAAAAATAATTAAACTCACTTCTCGATCAAGATTGACTATCTCTTATTGGTTGGCTTTGAGTAACCTATAATTACTATTTTGCCTCCATAATATTTTTTTCATGTTTATATAAAATTTATGTTTATGCTTACAAAAAAATTTGGTTAATGATATTGGTTTTAATAAGAAGTTGAAATTTCTATATATTATGGATTGCATGGATTTAAATTCAATGTAATTTTTATATATCATGGATTGTTTTTTTCGAATATATATATATATTTTAATTAAGAATGTGATTTCTCATATTTGTTATCCATTTTATACATTAATTTTTATTATAATTTATTGATTTAAGATTATGGGTAATAATTTTATATGCGTTTGTGATATTTTAATAATAATTTTTTATGTCTTTCATTAAATCTAATTTCTAGACCAAAAAAAAAAAAAAAATTGGATTTAATATAATTTTATATGAATTTATGTGTTTTACGATATTTTAGTCATTTTATCATTTTTTGAAACCATATCATACCATCAAACATGATAACTGTAATTACATTACAATACCAAATAATATCATACCATATCATATTAAATTATCTTCTCAAACATGATAACAGTAATTACATTACAATACCATACCTTATATTATTAAACCATGGCTTACTTCATCCAAATAAGGTGTAAATATTATGTTTGGTATACTTTTGTAATAAATCTATAAGTAAAATTCATCTTTAAAAATCGATTTTATTAGACGAGAGAGTTTATGAACTTATAAATCACTAGTCAATCTCATATTTACCCAAAATTATAGGGATTAAAATGTAGGTAATTCAGAAATTGAATGTCATTTTCAAATATATATATATATATATATATATAATATATATATATATATATATATATATATATATATATATATATATATATATATGATAAAGGAGAATGGTGTTGGAGGAAAGAGAGTGTATCCAACGGCTCTCTTTATGTGGCTTAATTGACGGCTCATATCATTTCATTGGTAATTGGAGGAAATAGAGTGAATTGATTGATGGAAAGAATAAAAAATTTTCAAATTTTCAAATTAAAAAATAGAAAGTTAAAATAAAATCATTTAATTAAAAAATAAAATCATTTATTTCTGTAACACCGTGCCGTATGCACGGGCCAAATACTGTAACACCGTGCCTACAACACATGCCAAATACTGTAACACCGTGCGGCCGTGCCGTAAGCACGGGCCAAATACTGTAATATCGTGCCGTAGGCACAGGCAAAAACTAGTATATATATATATATTGAACCAAAGAAATTATTCCAAACATGCGCTAAATATGAAAATATGCATCTCAATAAATTTTATTCAAAATAAAATCATTTGAATTCCCATAACCATGAAAAATTATGTCTTTAATAAAGTGGACCATATATATTTCTTTATAAATGATTAGTGATCAAATTTAGACAACTTTAGCCCCTTCATCATGTTTAATCTTTTTTAGAAAAAAAATTATATATATATTGGATGTTTGGATAGTGATCTGTGGGAACTGATCTAAGATATATAATATCTCGAAAAAAAATTAAAATAAAAAAATAAAAACTCAAGTTGGATTAGGTGATATTAATGCAAATTGCATAATCCATGAACAAATATTATAAATTAATAGAATTAATCTTTGAAGAAATCAACCGATCTATGAGTTGAGTTGACTGGTCCAAATTTGAATACAAATTGGCTATATTATTAATTATATCCAGCATTGAAATAAGTATTTTATATAACAAATAAAATATATATTAATCAGTGGGTCCCTCACAGCCTATCACATTGTACGGATCGAATATTCCATGTGGATGATCCAATTGTTATTAATTATTTGCTTACTTATATGGGAGGAGGGTATTTTGTATCGATATTCATGGTTTAAGTAGTTGTATTTTTTAAATAGTGATTATAATGGAATTATTATAATTATATATGCTTAATTTTAATATTTTTAAGGGCATTGAACAAGACCATAAGTTACGGTCTCATTTAAGTCCGTTGACGGTGGATTTTGGTCTCAGGACAATACGAGAATATCACATCCGAGGTAATCCTCATTCAATAGTGAATTTGTTTGGTTATGGAGGACCAAAAGCAAATTTAGCGAGAGACAGATAAACACAACACACCAATCGACAAAGAGATTTAACGTGGTTCGGTGGATTTGGATCCGACCTACGTCCATGGACAAAAACAGGATGGCACTTTTTATTACTCAAATACGCTTCTTAGGTCTTTTCTTTTTGTGTTTAAACCAATCTGTAAACCGTTATTGCCCCAAGTGCTCGGTTACCGGTCATAAAGTGCTCGGTCTATATCTGTTGTGGTCGGTTTGAAACCGTAAGGTGCTCGTTCTTTTATTGCAAAGTGGTCGGTTTGGATTTAACGATCTCACCTACTGTTGACGGCGGATTTTGGTCTAGGGGCAATACGGGAATATCACCTCCGAGGTAATCCTCTTTCAATAGTGAATTTGTTTGGTTATGGAGGACCAAAAGCAAATTTAGCGAGAGACAGATAAACACACCAATCGATAAAGAGATTTAACGTGGTTCGGTGGATTTGGATCTGACCTACGTCCACGGACAAAAACAGGATGACACTTTTTATTACTCAAATACGCTTCTTATGTCTTTTCTTTTTGTGTTTACAAGTCAGAGCTTGATTGGTGTGTTTACAGATTGGTTTAGACACAAAAAGAAAAGACCTAAGAAGCGTATTTGAGTAATAAAAAGTGTCATCCTGTTTTTGTCCGTGGACGTAGGTCGGATCCAAATCCACCGAACCACGTTAAATCTCTTTGTCGATTGGTGTGTTTATCTGTCTCTCGCTAAATTTGCTTTTGGTCCTCCATAACCAAACAAATTCACTATTGAATGAGGATTACCTCGGATGTGATATTCCCGTATTACCCTGATACCAAAATCCGCCGTCAACAAAGTCACCAGTCGGATTTCTGAACATATAGATATTCTAAACACACAGTAATAAACAAGTAATCAAAATTAATTAATTAATTATGATTAAGTAAAATGGGACCCATGGCTGCAATTATTCTCAAATTAATAAATACAAAACCTAACCTATCTTATCTTTTATCTCTTCAGATCATCCAATTTTGATTTTGGTATCAATCCATTAGATGTGTCTCTCTTGATATCAAGAATCTTCAACTGGGACCACTCATATATATGTGTGTGTTTCTTAACCTTTTTTTTTTTTTTAGTTCAAATTTTAATAACATTGATTGTAAAACAAAATAGGTTTATTGATAATTGTTATTTTCTCTATTATAAATTGTTGATTCTGAAAAATTTACAATGTGATGTTATCGTGAAGATATAATAAGTGATTATTTATTTTATCATCTCGTTACGGAGTAATTCTTTGGTACAACGGAGGTATGGGTGACGTGGTACCACCAATGAATTAGAAAATGACATATATAATTTAATATCTATTTTTTAGTTGTTTTTTAATTTTTTAACACGCGTGGCAATAGATGATTATCTTGTTGTATGGATGACGTGGTACCATTGTTGTATTGTAGATTTTCTCCTCATTACGATGTAATAATTTTTATAAAAAACATGTATTACAACATCAATTAGGATATAAATATAAGTTGATAATCCTAAGCAAGAACTTAAACTGTGGATTTATGATCACTTCATAAATATAATAAAATCTTAGGTGGAAAATTTATGGTATGATTTCAATATGCTCATCTTCAAAAGATAACTTGTCCTAAAATTAAATATATACATCAATCATTTTGTAATTAGTTTACGTTAATGTTGTGACTTTATAAGGATTTTTAATAGTTGATTAAGAAAATAAAATTATAGATTAAAAATTAATACATAATTAGCTATAATTAGGATTTTTTTTTTCTTTTATCTTAAATTTGGAAGTCTTTATATCATCAAATAGGACCTAGACATTTGTCTAAATTGCTTAAGGGAACAACCTCTCCTGAGCTTCAATTCTGTATTTATTTAAACTTAAGCGACTGACTTTACTTTTATATATATATATATATATATATATATATATATATATATATATATATATATATATATATATATATATATATATATATATATATATATAATCATTCTCTAATAAAGACATCCGGATGTCCATTAAAAGATAAAAATAAAAATAAAATAGATTCTAACATAATAACAAATAAAAAAACAAACAAACAAACACAAATTCCAAAGTGATTTTTATAAAATGAAAATGTCATGATAATATTTTTATCAAATGTGGTTACAAATAACATGATATAATTATCCTCCCACATGAAATATTTTCCAATAAACTCAAAAAAGAAATAAGCACTAAAATTTTTACAAATAAAACTTGATATCTTACAAAATTTCATCAACAATGACTTGATATATCTTTTTCACCAACCTTAACATGATTTGTTAACTTGACTTTTTAAAGCCTTGATTCAACTAAAAAGAATTAAACGACACGCCTTAGCGTTGATTGGTCAAATTCCTCTAAAATTCCACACACAAAAATAAAAAAAAAATTGACATCTTTCCCAATTGTCATTATTATTGAAACTTAATTCAACAAATTGGAACAAGAAGATAATTGCAACGCATCTAGTTGTTTACTTTGTGAAACATATTTTTCATTCCTTTGTTGTCATTTAAGGAAAACACCCTCAGTTTTGTCATGTTCATATGCAACACATCCACACACACAAAAAAAGAAAAAAAAAAAAAAAAAAAAAGAGGTGCGTAGTTGAGTCGTGTAGTCCAAATAATCTCCTCAATCTGTTATCATCATTGAGTTGAATGTTAAATCTTTGGGATAGAATATTTGAAACACGTATCAAATGTGATTTTCTCGATTGAGATTTGATATGTAAAAAGATACCTCACAAGCGAAATATGCACATAAACGAATAACATAAACATCTCACATCTCACACATCATTTATCTCACTATAAATTGTAGTTATATTTGGTGATAAATCACCTTTTTTTTTCCCCTAATGTGAGATTCGTTACATTTGGCTTTGTACACTTGTTGAAATGTTTAACAAAATTCAACATTGAATTGATGAAGAATGAACCATAGATAGATAAGGACTATCATATGATAAATTAAAATATATGACTTAATATTTATTGATGCTTTTTATTTATTTATTTATTTATTTATAACTAAACCGGGGCGGTTCTTATCACAATAATGAAACAAGAGTACCACACGGAATCAAACATGTGATACTTGATTACACTCGGAAATATTTGACACATATTACAAGCTCTTTCTTCACTTTAATTCTTTCTTTTTACAGCTAATTTTTATTTATGTTTCAATCTTTCCAAGTTGTTTTAACGGCCTCGATGTCAAATTGAGTACATCAAGACTTCCACCAGATCTTACTTGTAGCGAAAATTTCTGTATATATCAAGATCTTTATTAAATCCCTACTTTACTTATAGATACGTGGGTGATTAAGAGTGCTTAGATTCATTGATTATAGGGGCTGTTGAACGGCTGTGATTTTTCTAGGCAAGGTTCTCAACAAATTGTGTAGAAATTTAAGCTTGGAAATAATTGGTGATGGGGACAAGAAGAGTGATGCATTAGTGTTTAGTAAGAAAAAGCAAGCACTTACTTATTATATATGGAGAAGAAAATTGGAAAAAAATATATATATATATGACAAGAGGCTGCTGCTGTTGAATAGAAATATTTTCTAGGGGTGGGGGTTTAAAAGCAGCTTATTTAAAAGCTTTTATCCAAAAGCACTTCCTGTAAAAGCTGCTTCTCCATGCTATATACTCAAGTAGGGGTGGCAATTTGGGTCAGGATTCGTTTATTCGTTCGATTCGATTCGCTTTAAAGCGAATACGGGTTTGAAAAAGTGGATTCGTTTAATAAATGGGTCAATTCGATTCGATTCGTTTATTAAACGAATCGAATACGAATTTAAGCTCATTGATTCGTTTATTCGTTTAGGATTCGTTTTATTATTTTTATTTACTAGTTCTTGTTAATTTTCAATTAAGATTCGAGAAATTATAGCTAATTATCATAGAAAAATCAATATTTTTGATATTTGGTGAGGTATTTTTAATAAATATATTAATTACATATTTCATATGTATATATTTATGAAGAATTAATGTAAATCAAGTGTGATAAATTATTTTATTAAATAATATTTTTGACTAAACGAATAAACGAATATTCGTATTCGATTCGTTTAATAAACGAATCGAATACGAATCCTGATATTAGGATTCGTTTAATAAACGAATCGAATACGAATTCATCATATTTTGATTCGATTCGTTTAGGATTCGATACAAATTCGATTCGTCGATTCGTTTTGCCACCCCTATACTCAAGTGCGCCACTAATAACAACAACTAGGCAATTTAGCTGATAATCTTGAGAATTTTGACCAATTTTTGGGGAAAAAGGAAAAAAAAAAAAAAAATGCAACAAATTAAGATCGTCGTACTCAATTCACAAGGTTCTCTCTCTACAAGTACAATCACCAGTCTTACTCCTTTTATTCATAGAGAGGCTATTTGTAGTATTTGAATCCGTAATCAAGAAGACAACGAGTTAACACTTTATAAGCTCATTGCTATGCATTACGATCACAACTTGCCTATTTCTAAGAAGGCCAATTATATCACAACTGCTACAACATTTCTGCTTTTTATAATTGCTTTTAAAAAAAATAACTTCTTAAACCTCAGAGAACTTAAAGAAGATAAAAGGAAGAAAGCAAGAGACATCAGAACCTCAGAGAACTTAAAGAACATAAACTAAACAGAAAAGAAGGAAGCAATGCCTCAATGGAACAAATATGAACGGGTTTCCTATCATCACCATTCACTACTACTCAAAGCTATCAGCGTGTATATATAAACGAAGCATGAATGAACCACTGAAACAATCGGCAGAAAAAAAAAATGTCTACAGAAATAAGCAAATATATAATTGTGAATAGTATTTCATAATTTTGATGAATGAGCTTCATCAGCAAGTTCTGAGCAACAGCCATCCAGACAACAAATGACAAAGCATCTCATTAAAGCCCCCATGCCATTATGACTACTTGTAAAATTGAAGAGTACTTAATTCAATTACTGCTAGACTTCCGGATGCAATTTATATCAAAGAATTGTACTTAGAATCTAGCAAATTGCAGGGTATCAAACTCAATTTAGCTAGAAACTGAATAAAGAAAAATGGAAAAGCTATATCTCCAAGTATTATCTACGAACCCGATACAAGAGGCCCATATGCTCATTCATTGGTTCACTACGTCTGGCACTTTTCTAATCCCCTGATTTGTAGAATCATCCATGCAGTAAAGAGTACAGTCGATCCCATTAGACACAAGCAACTTACAAAATTTCACCACAACGGGCAATTGGTTGGTAATGTTCCGATTCCTCTCTGAATGTAAGGAAAGATACATGAAATTCAACAGTTCCAGGCCCCTCAAGGTATATATACATGCACATGGCAAAATTATACCCATCTCACAGTGGAGGGTGGATATATGAGGACAATGGTGCATCACAGAAACAAATTCTTTGGATCACACGACTGCAGAAGTAGTACGACGAAGATCCATTGCACCATTTTCAAATTTTACACCAGGCGATCTGCCTTTAAAACTGCCGTATCTCCCAGGTTTGGGCTGGAAAAGAGAGCCCAGCATTTTCTCCAAAGTCTCCAATGTATATTTTGCATACTTGCTAGAGCTTGCATCTTGCTCCACCAAGGCCCCATAATTCTGCATATAGCTACGATAAATAGGTGTGATTGCCTGCGTAATAAGCTGGGATGTTTTCTCCCTCAGATCTTTGTCTGAGATAACCCAATTAGACTGCTTCTTATACATGTCATCCAAAGCATCATTAAATGCTTTAAGTCTTTTCTTGACAAGATCGCGAGCAGAGGCACGCCCTCCTGAGAACATAATTAGACCTTCTCTGCTTAAATGACCCGGAATCTTTCCCCAGCTGTCTCTAAAGAAGACAGTAGAATAATAGTCCTTGTACTGTTCATGTTCTCTTAACCAAGAATCCCCCAAGAGATCGCCAAGCTTTGTGCCCTTCAAACTCTTGTACAAATGCCAATGGTTGTTCATTGCAAAAAAGTTGGATAATGTGGCATCATCATAAGCCTTCAACCATGTCTCCAAGTTCTGCTCAATGGCTTTGATGATCTTCAAAACCTCATTCACAAGGAGCCTCCCTTGAAACATCTCGTGCTTCCAACTTTGGTGGATGACCAAGACCTGGGTCAGAATTGGCTTATAATCATCCCCAAGAAGCTTATTACAGTATTCAGTGATAAAGCTCACCAATCTGGGGACACCCCCATCCAGAGGCGGCGGGATCTGCTTCTGTAACTCCACCTGAACCAGAAGTTCCCAGAAAATCTCAGCTGCACCGTTAATCACACTATTGATAAGATCCCTTGTCAAGTTTTGAATTTCAGCACAAGCTACTCCACCGAAAAGCCGGTTAAAATCCATTCGTAACTTGTTAAGAGATGCAAATATATCCAATAACTTAAGAAGCTTAATTGGATCTTTCTTACTCTCCGTAACAGTCTTCCCAAACTGAAGAAATGCAAGCATGCCCGCCTGTGCAGCTATCTTAGCAAAGCACCCCACCCAAACATCTTTTCCCATCCTCTCAAACACATCATTACAAAGATTATACTCGGCCTCAAATAAAAGTTTCACAGCAAACTCCAAATGCCTTCCCCACTGCGCTATATACCCCTCTATACTCTGCACGTCATTATATTCTGCAATCGACATCTCAAGGTAATCCAAATCAAGTGCCCGCAAACTTGCTCTAACATTCGAGCTACGAACTTCAACATAAATAGATATACAATTCTCAAACCTATTATTTGCAATCAATCTCCCAAAAATCGCTTGCAACTTCTGAATAACAGTCACTGGTAAAGGTGATGGTGCAATGCACGCTTGTTGGCCAAGTGTTGATGGTGATGACATCGGTAGAGGAACGCTATTTTCTGTCAAGAGTCTCCGAAACTCAGTCTCCAATTTATCCAAAGCAGCATCCAAAAGCCCGCCATCAAGACGCCCTTTCCCCTCACCATTTGCCAAATCCCTGAGACCCTTCAACAACTTCTTCAAAATCGACAAATACTTCTCATCCGCCACCCGATTATCTTCCAAATACTCCACAATATCATCCAACCACTGTATCGCCAACCCACAATTATCCCCCAGAAACCTCAAGGCCTCCTCCAACCGTTTCAACACCGACAAATACCCAGGTAAATCATTCCTAGGATCCGACAACAACGACTTCTCTAACCCATGAACCGCGTCAAACACCTTAAGCACCGCAGCAGCAGGACCCACTGCACGATTAATGTGGCCCCCAACAGCCACAAGGGCATCCTTATCAGCCCTAATTGGCCTGACAGCAGCATCTAATGAAGGCAATCTTTGGTTAATCTCATCTAATCTAGGCCCTGCTCTTTCAAGAGCTAACCCTAGGGCTTTCGATTTCTCTAAACTAGTCTTCAATGCCTTCCTCGCATACATCAAATTCTCAATCCCATGACTATCATTATTCACATTCACAGAATATGCCATTTTAATCTAATAAACAGAAACTAATAATGAAAGTTTCTAACCCGGGCACATGTAAGAAGAAATCTTCTTCATGGGTGTAATGTAATGCTTGGTTTGACCAAAAGCGTTGACTAAATCAAAAACAAACTAAAGACTTTTAACCCACAAAAATTCAACAAGCACCCACAAAAAAAAAAAACAAGAGAATATTAAGTGTTTGAAAGGAACATGAGAATGAGAGTGACTCACTAAACTTGGTGGGCTGAGTTGACCCTGCGAGTTGAGTTGATGTGGGAACTGGGAAGAGTAAAGGAAGTGAGATTGGGATGTAGATTCATTCAGTGAGAGAGTTAAAAAGGAGAAACCTTAGAGAGTGATAAAAAATATGGCACTTTTTTTTTTTTTGTACAGTCTTTTTGCAATGTCCGACAAATCCAGCTAAAGTGTAGTTACTGTAGGTACTGACAGTGAAGCATTTGCTTAAGCTTAGCTATTTTCATTTTTCATCTTTTCCTACATTTTTTTTAATGTTTTTTTTCTTTTAATTTATAGTATACAGTATACGATTTAAAAAACCAAGATTTACGATTATTTTTTTTTATTCCTAATAAAAATTTTGTGCCTAAATTTTACCTTAAAAATCATGAATCTTTAGGGATTTTGTTCGGAGTTCACCATACTTATGAACAGTGGCGAATCTACTTGGAGTCCAGTGGGGCAGTTCCCCACTGGCCCCACATTTTTTTTTTTATATATTTCATAAATTTTTTAGATATATATATATATTAGAAATAAAAATAATTAAACAATACGCATAAATACATTATTTCCTAATTTTTTAAATTATATTTTTTAACATAATATAATATAGAGGTCCAAACCCAAATTAGTTAAAAAAAATTCAACATATTTTTGTATCAATCATATTCTTAAACATGTTTAAAATAAATAATAACTATGAATTTATTTGGATCATTATATTTAATTTTTATGTGTATAGATAATTGATTATTTTCATTTTAAATCCACTCATTTTGAGTTTTTCCATTTGCAAAGAATAGTGATTACATTCCATTTAAATAAAAATAAAAATAACCATGTTTATAACTAAGTTGAGTTATTGAACTTCTAATTTATTGGTATATTATAGTGATTCTTTTACTAAATCACATCGTGTATGGTTGTTATGTATAAAATATTCACATATCAATATAAATATAATTATTTTATATATATTTTTTTATATATTTATATTTATTTTCCATAACTTTACCCCATTAATTTGATTTTCTGATTACGCCACTGCTCAGGAAGTTAGAATATCTTCAATTATTATATTGAATCGGGTGCTCAAAATGTAAACAACTTGATGCGTGAGAAAATTGATGGTCCAAAAAGATTTCTTAATTTTACCTTGAAATGATTTTAGTAAAAATACAAGTGTTTTTTTTTTTTTTTTTGAGGATTCAATTATACCAAGAAACTATAATGAAAGAATAGCTAAGATTGCTTCTTGATTGGTTTTTTTTGCAAGGGAAACTTCCCAGCCTTCTATTATAACTCGTAAAATTTGATTTTTCTTTCTTTTTTTTCTTGGTCAATGATACATCTTACTTTTCAAAAAAAAAATTTGAGCTGATATTTAGTGTTTGATTGAAATGATTTTTAGTAGAAAAAAATAGTTTTTTTTTTAAAAAATTTTAAACGTTCTTTTCAAAAAATTTGATGGTATTTTGATTATATATAATTTAATCGAATTCTGCAGTAAAGCGCACCAAGAGCGATTTATAATTAATCGGTAATAATCAGAGATTAATAAGAATTTAATTGAGAATGATAAATTGATATTTTGCATGGTCGAAAATAAAAAAAAAAAAATTCAAATTAACTCTCAAAATCCTTTAAAAATCACTAAAACTCATTCATTGATTATTAAAAATACTAAACAATCTAAGATTTTTATTATCACGATAATAATTAGTTAAATCGAAGTACTTTTATTTTTTTAATCATTTATGATGGAAGCCTTCTATTTTATTTAAATTCTAAAAATATATTGAAAATTTAAAAATAGATTAAAAATTAAAATCGGGATGATTTATGATAAATCAGAAATTGAAAATCGACCGATCAATTAGACAAAAATCGCCCATATATCGGTGTCAATTTAAATCGAACAAAATCAGCTAGGTCAAATCGCTTAGATTGTAATTTATGATTAATCATCGATTAATCGTCGATTAAATAACATATGTTTGGTTACATTCAGAATACAAATTTTGAGGATTAAAAAGGTCATTTTGTCTCTAATAGCAAAAAAAAACTCAAAATTTGTACGTTTGAGAGTTGATGTTTAAAAAAAAAATTAACAAATTAAATTATTTAGAATATTCTTATTTATTTCACAATATTATCTATTTCTTTCTTAAAATAACTTTAAAAATTTATCCATTAAACCTAAAAGTTTATAATTAAGTTGAGTTGATGTTTGGTATGACTTCTAATATAGGTAAAATAACTTTATTAAACCTAAAAGTTATTTTCAAAATTTTTGGTGATGTTTGGTTGTATTTTAAGTAGAGTTTTTGAGAATTAAAAAAGTTATTCTACCTCTACTAGTAAAAGCTCAAAATTTAGATTTTTAAGAGTAGAGCTTGTTTTTTTTTTAAAATGGTTAAATTGTTTATAATACTCTTATTAATTTAACAATATTATTTCATTTTTTTATAATGCAACTTAAAAATTTTCCAATAAAATAATTTTTTATTTTTAATAAAAACTCTAATTCACAACCAAATATTTAAAAAGAATGTATCAAAAATTTTATTAATAAAAATTCTATTTGAAAAACTATATCAAAGGAAGGTTAATAGTATAAGCTATACTTTAAGAAACTATGGTTGAAAAACTACAAGAACCTTAATGCAATCATTATTAAATTTATAATATAATATTACAAAAAGGGAAAAGACTTTTTTATTTCTAAACATTAACGACGGATTAACAATGATAAAATATAATAAATTTGCCTTTTTCAAAATAAAAAAAGAAAGAAAATTGTTGTCTTAAGTCCTTTAAAATTTAACAGAATATGCTAATTATCCTATGTTTTTAGCTCATTAAAAAAAAAAAAAAAAACATAAAATGCTCATTCGTAATTAGTCCTCTCTTCCCAAAATATGGCTAAAATGACTTGGATAAGAATATTACCAAACCACTCAAATTAAAAAAACTTGTAAAAATGAGTCTCAAATGTGGATTGTTACTAAATTATGCTGACAATAAATTATGAAAAAATTAGTAAAACTCACTTAATTCAAAATTAGATTTAAAAATGATTAAAACACTAATATAATATTTGGCATCGAGTTTTGTGAACTTATAAACTAACTTATATTCTCACCACTATATTTATAAGTTAACTTATACTCTCAACTAATATTCTGTATCAAACGGTACATAAAGTCGCTAATTAATCAAGTGTACTTCCATAATAATATGATACAAGTACACCTAACTTATTATTAAGAGTAAAATTGACTATTGAGTGACAAAATAAACACAAACATTGAGTAAAACAAAAATTATAATAGCTTTGTTGTGACAGAACAAGAATCCAATGGTGAATAATTGAGGTTGTGATTTGATTATGATAATTAGATTCTCTCTTTGTGGAGTAAGGTGCCACCTGGATCTAGTTATAAAATAGTTTTATGATTTTATTTTTTTATGTCATTGAGTGAATTTGGAACATTAGGTATATTCAAATCAAATTATTGCGTTTTAATTATTATTATTACATTTTAAGAAAGTGAAAAAAATTAACATGTAATTGTACTTGTAATTGTATTAGAGCAACTCCAAAAGGTTTTATTAAATTTACTCTTTAAATATTTATTTGTTTACTTTGTAACAAATTAAAGAGTGGAAAAAATAATTTTTTTTTTCAAAAATCTCTTCAAATAAAAATATGTTTATATTATAACTATTGCTTTATTATTTTAATAAATAATAATAATTACTAATCCCAACCACCACCACCAAAAATAAAGAGAATAGATAAAATATTATATAATATTATTTGAGGAAAGACAAGTTGCTCTTCAATATTGAAAGTGAGAGAATGAAAATTTAATTTGAAGAATTTCAATTGAAATCTCATTGAAATAAATCTTGATGATGTGGCTCATCATTTAAACAATCAAATCATATTTGATGAGTCTTTTGAAGTTGTTTTTACTGATAGCCTCATAACCACCTTTATAGTACAAGTCTACAAGATAATGCTAGTAGATTTTTATATTATATATTGGACAGTTTAATCGGAGATTCGTAGCAAATCATTTATGGAGCAATTGTGATTAATCGAAAATAGTTGGGATTAATTAGAAATTAATCGAGGATGGTGAAGTTGACATTCATTTGTGATGAAAAATGTTAAACAATCTATGAGTATTCAGTTAAGTAAATATAAATATGACCATTTTGATATAATTTAAAAAATTATCATAATTTCAGAAAATATAATAAATTAAGGATACTAATGTTTTATTCCAATAATATTTTTAAAAATTGAAGCATATTCTCACTCTTTTTCATTGTTTCTAACATAATCATTCTATTTTTTTTTTACACGAAATCATCAATCAAAACTTAAAAAAAAAAAAAACTAAAAATAGATTAAAATATAAAATCAGATATTTTTGGGAAATTGAAAATAAATCAATTAATCGGTCAAAATCACCAAATAGATGTCGGTTTAAAGCGATCAAAATTGACATGGATCAAATCACCCAAGTAGCGATTATGATTAAACAGTAATTAATCACCGCTTAAATAGAATAGTTATATGTCAATTTCGATTATATTTACATAATACTATTAAAAAATAAACATTAATTTAGTGGCTGATGTGTCTTTTTTAAATTTGTTAGTAAATATGTGTCATCAAACAGTAATATAACTTGCAATCAAAAGATCAAAAACAACAAAAGAAGATCTAGATGCATGAAACCCTAAAAACACAAAACCATTAAAACAAACCAGAAAGTGTAGATCACGGAATAGTCCAAGTCGAGATGATCTCTGTCCTTAAGAACTTATTGGCTCCGTCACGGGTGCTTTACGGATTCGTTTTGCCAACGTTCTCCCAGGATTACTCGGAATCTTCTTGTTCAAGGAGCACTCCTTAACAAGTGTGTGAACTAGGAATAATGGTGGATCTCTCTCAAAACCAAAAAACAAAACAAAGTGTCTTTAGGATAATCATTTATCTGTGTTATCTTCTTCTTTCTAAATTAGGAGTACATGACCCCTTATAAGGCATGGAGGGGTGCTATAGGACACCCTTTGGGGGGGGTTGCAACCCTCTATGGATTGTAACCACTCAGCACCCCTTTGCCAAACACAAAGACATATATACCATATGAATAATTGAAGAATTTACAACAATCCCCCACAATTCTTCAAATATTCATTCAGACACGTGAGAGAGATACCGTGAGCTAAAGCTGCATCGAAATAGGTAGCTTTCGCCTTGAACCTTTCCTAGTGAATGACAATCGGATTTACTTGGCAAACCAGTGACCCATAGTCTTGAACTGTTCTGCCGTTGATGTAAACCAAGACAATGCCAACACACAGCTTTAATTCGACCATTACCTTTACCGTTCTACGGTTGTGTTCATTTTGGCCCTGAACAACGGTCCTGGATTCATCAAGCACTTTAGGGAAACCCGCCTTTAAAGGTTCCCATGGAAGCGGCCTCACTTCTTACTTGAAATAGGTGATCTACTATGAAGAGGTAATCTGTCTTTACCCCCATTAGGACTCATCTCCTAATATAGTCATCATTAAAAGCCTTAGCTTATCCTAACCAATGACAGACAGCACTCAGCGTCATTATCGGAATGGGAAAGAGTACGAAACTCTTCAGTGCTTGTTTTGAATTGCACAAAGTTTCTGTTGTCCCTTTTGAACCTAGATCTTGGGATCTCCAGTCAGCTAGGTTGGGTTTCCACAGTGACAATTCTTAGATTATAGGCTTCAAGCCCATTCCCCTCGATGACTTCTCAACTTGCTCTCGAGGAAAACCTTTAGTTAGTGGATCCGCTAGGTTTTCCTTCGACTCAACATAATCGATCGATATTATGCTACTTGAGAGCAGTTGACCTATGGTGTTATGTCTCCGACGTATGTGTCGAGACTTACCATTATACATTGTATTTTGGGCTCTCCCAATAGCCGATTGGCTTCACAATGTATGCTAATCGTTGGCACCGGTTTGGCCCAACTAGGAATATCCTCCAGGAAGTTTTTAAGCCATTCTGCTTCTTCCGCTGTTTTGTCTAACGCTATGAACTCTGATTCCATAGTAGACCGGGCAATACATGTTTGCCTCGAGGATTTCCATGACACGGCTGCATTACCAAGTGTGAAAACAAATCCATCCGTAGATTTGGAATCCACTGTATCAGATATCCAGTCAGCATTGCTGTTTCCCTCTAGAACAGCAGGATATCTCTCGTAATGTAGCCCATATTTTGAAGTTTCTTATACCTCAAAAAACACTTACTATGACTTTCCAGTGGTTATGTCCTGGATTGCTAGTATATCTGCTAAGCCTATTCACAGCTTTAGCGATATCAGTTCGTGTGCAATTCGTGAGATACATCAGACTTCCGATGATCCTTGAATACTCTAATTACGATATGCTTAAGCCAGTATTCTTTGATAAGGAAGAGTTAGGTTAGCTACTCCTAAATCTTTCATATCAAATTTTGCTGGTTAACACTTCTTGGTAAACTGAATCAACTCATGATTATTACCAATTATCAGCATATCGTCTACATAGAGACATACAATGACATATCATTTTTGAGTTGATTTGGTGTATATACACTTATCACACTCATCAGGTTTAAACCCACTTGACAACATCTTTGTCAATGTTCTCATGTCATTGTCTAGGTGCTTGTTTTAATCCGTACAAGAATTTTACAAGTTTGCACACCTTCTGTTCTTTTCCAGGAACATTAAACCCTTCTGGTTGTTCCATGTAAGTCTCTTCATCCAATTCACCATTCAAGAATGACGTCTTTACATCTTTTGATGTATTTCAAGACCAAATATAGCTGCTATAGCTATAAGCATTCTACTAATGTGATACGAATCACTGGTGGATAGGTGTCAAAGTAAACAAGGCCTTCTTTCTGTCTATAATCTTTTATGACAAACCTCGCCTTGTACTTATCTATTGATCCATCCATTTTCATCTTTCCATTTGTAGCCCAGTGGCTTACAACCTGGTGGAAGATCAACCAACTCCCAAGTATGGTTCTGTAGGATTGAATCAATCTCACTGTTTATCGCCTCTTTCCACAGAGGTGCCTCTAAAGAAGACATTGCTTCTTTATAGCTTCGAGGCTCATTTTCTAACAAATATGTCAGAAAATCGGATATGACTCTTGGTCAACCTGATCACTGTCCTTGACAGTATCAACAGCTCTTTTGAGAGACTCTCTTTGTCTTTCCTTACAAGGAAATGTCTCTTCAAAAATATTGCATTCCTTGACTCAATCATCACATTCAGATTGATGTCAGGAATCTCATACTTGGTGTACCAAGAATCGATACGCTCTACTGTTGCAAGCATATCCGAAGAATATACAGTCAACAGTTTTGGGTCCTATTCCACCTTCTTAGGTTTAGGAGCCATCACCTTGGCAATTGGCAAGACACCCCCACATTTTCAGATATTTGTAGGAAGGTACATAACCTTTCCACAACTCATATGTGTGTATTGTCCAATCTTTGTGAGGAAGCTTGTTCAGAACGTAGTTCGCGGGAAAGCAGGGCTTTCCCCCACAAGTTCTGAGGTAAACCAGAACTAGTCAACATGGCATTCATCATTCCTTCAACGTTCGGTCTTTGCACTCAGCAATCCCATTTTGTTGAGGAGAATACGGAGCAATGGTTTCGTGAATAATTCCGTGCACAGAACAATATTCACCGAATGATGATGAAACGTATTCACCACTTTTATCACTCCTGATTCTTTTGATTTCCTTGCCAAATGATTTGCAACTTCGTTCTCAGTGTATAAAGCTCTCAATAGCTTCAGCTATGCTCCTCAGCAAATACACTTAACTGAATCTTGTGCTTTCATCGATAAAAGTGACAAAGTACTTTTTACCGCCTCTTGTTTGCACAAAATCATGTCACATACGTCAATGTGTACAAGTTCCAAGGGTTCAGAACTTCGTTCTATGATGTTCTATGTATTTTTGCTTCAACACATGCCTCACACTCATGTTGGCTATCAATGCAAATTTAGGTATAAGGTCCATGTTAATTAATGTATCATAATTAACATGTCCTAACCTCCCATGCCATACATTTTGTGACTCAATAATATAAGCAGAAGTTTCAGCTTTATTAATAGCACAATTGACAGTCATTGAAAAGACCCTCAGCGAGGTATCATTTTCCTACATATAGACATCATTTCTGGTCAATACAATCTTGTCAGAAACAAATACAAACCCGAGACCGAGTTCTTCCGAATATCTGGAACATGCAAACATTATTATATGTAAGCTCCGTCCCAGATATCATTTTCAGAACTACTGTGCCTTGTCCAACCACTCGAGAGGTAGACGAGTTTCCCATTGTCAGATGATCGCCGTCATCGACCTTTCTGATACTAGGAAAACATCTTGCTATCAGCACAGATATGACGAGTAGCCCTAGAGTCTACCCATCATTCTCTCGGATTCCCAACCAAGTTGGCCTCAGTTACCACTGTTGAGAGATTCATTTCTGAAATCTCATCAGTTAACTGCTCATCTTCAGTGACATAAGCCTCATATATCCTGCCATTGTCCTGAGATATCTTGTTTCTGCAGTCCTTTGTCATATGACCGCTCTTTTCACAGTTGTAGCACTTCCCATTGAACTTCTTGTTCGCTGGGAAGAATCAGCTTCACTGTTCTTTTTGTTTTGCTACCATTTACATCCTCAAAGATGTTGGCCTCAGACTCCATAGTCTTGTAGCTGGCCTTTCGGACATCATGTTGTCCTGTTCGATTCTCAATCGAACTCCAAGGTCTCAAGGCTCATCTGCTTCTTTCTGTGTTGCAGATAGCTCATGAAATCCTTCCATGATGGAGGCAACTTTCCAATTATGATGGCAACTTGAAACGTCTCACAAAGTTTCATTCCTTCATCCAGTATTTCATGAATGATCTATTGTTGTTCACCCAACTGAGACATCACCGTCCTTGAATCTAACCTTGTAGTCCAGGAACCTACCCACGAAAAATTATTTGTCTGGCATCTTCGGTTTTGTACTTCTTCTCGAGAGATTCCCAGAGAACCTTCGCAGAAGTCATGCCTTGGTACACATTGTACAGGGTATTGTCAAGACCACCCAAAAGGTAGTTCTTGCATAGGAAGTCTCCAGACAACCAAGTCTGTTATCGCTTCCTTGGCCAATTCAGATTCACCCTCCACAGGACCCGGATGATCTTTGAGGAATTTAGCCAACTGGAGAGTTATCAGGTAGAACATCATTTTGCTCTGCCACTGTTTAAAGTTTGCCCTACCAAACTTCTCCGGTTTTTCTCCATGAGAGACCGTGGTACTGTGATGTTTCCGCTAACCATATGTAACTGGAAACAAACAGAGTTCAATATGTCTTCAAAAGACAAATGTACAACGACCAACAAATGATCTTGTCTCAAGTGATATACCAAATATCCACTTGTTGTTATATTGGACAGTAGTACCAATAAACACAAGTCCTTGAATTTCCAACCAAGATTTCTTATGAAAAGTAAATAAAAGAATATCCTTTAACTACTTTCTCAAAAGAACCTCTTAGCAATTCAAACTCAATATTTCATTTTCCAATAGCACAATTAATACGATAAGTGTAGATATATAATGTCAATCAAGATTGGATGGAATTACTTGTGCAAAATTACACTTTAAATTCTCAACCAATTATGCAACAACAAATCAATTTCAACTTTATCACTATGTGTATGCTTGTGATAATTGATCAACTTAATAATAACTTAAATCTATACTACCAAGATTAATGTGTTAACAGTATATGACTAACCAAGTTAATATTATTTAAGTTTGCAGTTTCTAAGAATTACAGGACTATTTCGTTAGTGTCGCGTTCGTATCTACGTTCGAACGAGACTGTCCAGTGTGTGTGCGTTCGTGTTGCGTTTGATAACGCGTTCGAACGATGTGTTTACAGAGAGTTCACGTTCGAGTAGCGTTTGATAACGCGTTCGAACGAAATGATTCCAGAGAGTTCACGTTCGTATAGCGTTCGTGAACGCATTCGAACGAAATGATTCCAGAGTGTTTGCGTTCGAGTTGCGTTTAGTACGCGTTCGAACGTTCTAAGGCAGAAGGCTTGCGTTCGAGGTGCGTTTGAAGACGCGTTTGAACGTCTTACGAGAATTCAAATTTTTAGCCTTCGCGTGCGTTGGGCGTTCGAACGCCCTACGGGTTTTTCATGCACAGTTCGTATTTTCCAGAAAATATTCAAACCTTAACATGCAAATTACTATCTAATAACACGATACAAAGTTCTTAAGATTGTTAGTAAATATGTGTCATCAAACAGTAATATAACTTGCAATCAAACAGATCAAAAACAACAAAAGAAGATCTAGATGCATGAAACCCTAAAAACACAAAACCATTAAAACAAACCAGAAAGTGTAGATCACGGAATAGTCCAAGTCGAGATGATCTCTGTCCTTAAGAACTTATTGGCTCCGTCACGGGTGCTTTACGGATTCGTTTTGCCAACGTTCTCCCAGGATTACTCGGAATCTTCTTGTTCAAGGAGCACTCCTTAACAAGTGTGTGAACTAGGAATAATGGTGGATCTCTCTCAAAACCAAAAAAAAACACAAAGTGTTGTAGGATAATCATTATCTGTGTTATCTTCTTCCTTTCTAAATTAGGAGTACATGACCCCTTTATAAAGGCATGGAGGGGTGCTATAGGACACCCTTGGGGTGGGGTTGCAACCCTCTATGGATGTGAACCACTCTCTACCCCTTTGCCAAACACAAAGACATATATACCCTTATGAATTAATTGAAGAATTTACAACAATATTATTATTAATGGAAATAACATCACCCATTAGAATGAGAGTAATATTACATGAATAAATATTATATTAATTTGTATTCAAGTAATGTAACATACGGTAAATCATCATATAATCAATGATAAAATTATCACAATAATACTAATAAATAAAAATTTAGAGTAGGTCAAAATTACTGTTGACACATATATAAGATACATTCAAACTATTCAGCATATTTCATTTATATAAATTTAATATATATATAATATATATATAAGAGTTTGATTGCCTCTATCACTTATATAAAAACCAACTTTCGTTGACGGATCACCATTAGTATGCCTAAAAGAGATGAGAACAAGGTGTTGGAGTTGATGTTTGGAGCGTCAATCCGAATAATGTATGGTACATTATATTTTATTAATAAAAAATGACTACACTTTCATAGTTTCATTTCATCCTTGTTAATGGTAATATTATGTCATAATGCATATAAGTTTGATATATAAATAAGCTGAGAATGACATCGACATTATAATAGTTATGTAGTAATAACTAGACATTGAGTGGTCCGATATTGAGATAGTATTATTATTATAAAATATTCTTAAAGTAAATATTCATAGACATTAGTAGTTTGGAATACGGTCGAATTCATATAACCTAGAAGACTAACACATGTCGTATATTGTGAAATTAGAGTTTTAATGGTTGACCCAAGGAACCATGAGTAAGGGAGCTCGTATAGACATATGGGTATTCGTTGGAGTGAATATTGAATGACTTACAGGTGATTCCTAATAGTTGAAAATACACACCACCGTCAATAGGAATCTCATCGAATCGAGTAGCATATGTGATCATTTGACTATAGGATATGATTGGTTTTGTATGTGATTACACACACTTTGATGTCAAGTATGTCAGAGACATTTCATGGTCTGACCGCTAGATGTTCGTTGGGTGTGAACCAATGCACTCGTTAATCAAATGTGTATTAAGATAGGATCTGTAGGCCCATATGTGTATCATAAGAGGTTTAGGTATCCATGTGAGTAAGTCATTATTCTTAAGATTTTGGACAAAGTCGATCACATAGGGTTGATCACATATATATCAGAAATAGGGATGGTAATTTCCGGATCTGGACCCGGATCCAGATCTGCATGCTCTTCAAGAGACCTGGGTCCGGATGTGGACCCGGTAAAACGCATCCGGGTCTGGACCCGGGTATATCCGGACCCAGACCCGGGATCCGCAACTCCTCCACTGATTCTTTTTTTTTTTTTGCTTTTTTTTAAGCCAGATGAACTGAAGAAGATGAACTGAAGAGTGAAGATGAACTGAAGAGTGAAGAAGATTGGCAGTGGCATCACTACTCTGGCGTGGGTTAGTCACTGCCGGTATAAAACAGAACATTATTACAATGAACAATATTTTTTAAAGAACTTGCCATGCATAGCTATTGTTTACTTAATAAATGAATAACAATATAATATATTATTTAAAGAACTTGATTTCTGTCTTATTTACTCACTGGCGTCACTCATGTTTTTTTTAATAGGGTCCCGGGTATTCGGGTCCGGAACCATCCGGACCAGCATTCGGACCCGGTTAAATGCGGGTATTCAAAATGAAGACCCGGATCCGTAATTTTTTTTTTGCGGATCCGGGTCTAACCGGACCCTGGTCGTCCGGGTCCATGCAGACCCGGGCCGGGTCCAGGTCTGTTTTTCATGCCTAATCAGAAATGGTATTCAGATTAGTTGTAAAGAATTATGGATATGTCGACAATATGAGATGTGCGTCTTGGAAACTTGACGATGTAATCTATGTTTTCTAAGCACAACTCGGATAGCCTACGTCAGAGAGATTGTTAAACATGTGTGATGACCTTGACTTGTATAGTTTAGAAATGTCGTTTGTGTTCTTCGCAAATTCGAAGGTGGTTGAATTGCGTACATATAAGCTAGACTTATATGACGAACGTGTCTGGACTTAGAAAGTCCCACAATATGAAGTGTACTCGTTGAACACTCAGGTAACCGATAATATTTGATAATAAATAATATTCGATATATAATTATCAATCAAAGTAATTAAGTGATATTGAATACATTAATTATTTACTTGACATATTGAGATTAATTGGATTAATTCAAACTCACATAAGGGCTTTGTTGTAATTTCATAAATATCTATATCGTTGGAGAATATTTCAATAATTATAAAAATATATAATATAGGTGTATTTTTCTTAAATTAATTGGATTAAATCAAAATGTAGACAATGAACTAATCAGGTGGTTAAATTTTGTCTAGATTTAATTGGATTAAATCAAAGTGGTAGACAAAGTTAATTAGTTACACATAATATGCATATTTGGAAAAATTAGATTAAGTTCACCTAAAAGTTGATTAGAACTTTTATTAATTAAAAATTACATAAGCTTGACTATAAAATACAAGCTTGAACAAGTTTTTGATTAAGCAAATATAAGAAAAATTAACTTAAGAAAGTATTTATGAGAGAAGCTTTGAAAGTTATTTATATTTTCAATAAGGAAAAGAAGATTGGATCTTAAAATCAAGATTGTTAGGTAAGTTTGATTTTATCTAAAGCTATATTTTTCATTAGTGAGTTGTTATCATTAGTGAATCATATAGTAATGTATTATATATTGGATACATAATAACATGTGATGACCTTGATTTATATAGTTTAGAAATATCATTTGTGTTCTTCACAAATTCGGATGTGGTCGAATTGTGTACATATAAGCTAGGCTTATATGATGAACGTGTCTGGACTTAGAGAGTCTCACAATATGAAGTGTACTCGTTGAGCACTCGGGTAACCGATAATATTGATAATAAATAATATTCGATATTATAATTATCAATTGAAGTAATTAAGTGTTATTGGATAACATCAATTATTTACTTGACCTATTATTTGAGATAATTGGATTAATCCAAACTCATAAGAGCTTTGTTGTAATTTCATAAATATCTATACCGTTGGAGAATATTTCGATAATTATAAAAATATATAATAATAGGTGTATTTGTCTTAATTTAATTGGATTAAATCAAAGTGTAGACAATGAATTAATCAAGTGGTTAAATTTTGTCTAGATTTAATTGGATTAAATCAAAATGGTAGACAAAGTTGATTAGTTACACATAATATGCATATTTGGAAAAATTGGATTAAATTCACCTAAAAGTTGATTAGAACTTTTATTAATTAAAAATTTCATAAGCTTGACTATAAAATACAATTCTTGAACAAGTTTTTGATTAAGGAAACATAAGAAAAAACATAAGAAAAATTAACCTAAAGAAAGTATTTATGAGAGAAGCTTTGGAAGTTATCTATATTTTCAATAAGAAAAGAAGATTGGATCTTAAAATCAAGCTTGGTAGGTAAGTTTGATTTTATCTAAAGCTATGTTTTTCATTAGTGAGTTGTTATCATTTGTGAAACATATAGTAATGTATTATGTATTGGATACATAATAACATAGCTTGAAGTTGAAATTAGGTTGATGAATTATGTATGAATATTTTTGAAATATAAACACAATATGTTTGTGATTAGGTCAAATATGTTCATGTTGGACATGTAATATAAAATTAAGGATTGAAACTCTAGATGAAAGCTTGGAGCTATGACTATCATTTTATAATTACTTGATCATCTTTAAGTGACCTAGATATATTCTACATTTTGGGTGTTTGAAGTTGTTTGGAAAAAATGTGAAATGTATTGGGTGAAAAACCTTAGTATCGCTCTCTGGACAGAGAGCTGATACATAAGCAACAACAATGTAAAAAAATACCACTAGGCGCTACATTGTGCGTGTGATTCGCGACAAATTTTATTTTCTCTCGATTTTAAATTTTCGGATTTCGATTCATCCCCGATTTTTTCCTATGGACTTACAATAAAATATAGTATTTCATTTTATTATTTAAAAATACATGCATGCTCTATATCAACGGGTTAGACCCATTTTCGCTACGTGGGGTACCGATCCGACCCTATGGATTCCACATCTGTCCCAACACAAGGCTCGTACACTAATAAAACCCTACCCAAATATTGTGAGAACAAAGCCCATAGACCTATAAGATTGGATCTGAATTCTAATAATTATATGAATGATTTATTTACTCACGCCATCATAAAGAATTGAACTCAAGATCTACGATTTGAAGTATAAGTGTCTAGATCACTGTGTTATTTAAATGTCGATTAATCGTTAATCACTATTTAAACGATTTGATCTCACTGATTTTAATTGCTTTAAATTGACACCTATTTTTTGGCGATTTTACCTGATTAATCTGTGATTTTCGATTTTCGGTTTCCCAAAACCATTGCTTTTATTTTTTTAATATATTTTTAATTTTTCAATATATTTTTTTAGAGTTTTATTTGATATTTATGTAAAAAGAAAATGATTCCATTAGAAACATTGAAAAAGAATAAGATTATGCTTTAATTTTAAAAAATTATTAATGAGATAATAAATAAACATTTATATCCTTAATTTATTATATTTTCTTAGCTAAGAATATAATTTTCTATTGGTATCGAAATGGTCTCTATTCATATTATCTAGTTTTTTTATATCATAAAATATAATTTTTAATATTTTTTTGATGATCTAGTTGAGAATTTTGTTATTATCAACCATAAGAAATGATAACTTCATTATTCCCGATTAATTCATGATTAATCCCCAATTATTTATGATTAATCGCAAATCGCTCAATCTACATATTTCTAATTAAATTGTCCAACTTGACCAAATAATTTGACCCTTATTGACAATGCGTTAATTTTTTCCAAATATTTACATAATCCAAATCATAAAATATCATATGACAAGTTAATTAATTAATTTAACTCACATCAAAATTTACATAAAACCCTATATCCATCCAACCCATGTCAACTACATTCGTATTAGCAAAACGCTACCGCTTGGTCTCTCTCTATTGTCATCATTATTTTAAAAACCGAATCGAATTAAATTGATCGATTGAACAGATCGAATTAGAAATCGACCGTGCTTTCGATCTAATTAAAAGAATAAATATCGAACCTCAAAAAACTGATAAAAACCAATAAACCATGCCTGTTCTTAATTTTTTTTGTAAACAAAAAAAAAATTAAATTTAATATTTTTATAAATTTTAGTTAATTAAAATTATTTATAACATCCTCAAATTTTATAGTTTCAGTTAAAACGGTTATGTTGGTAGACGAAAATCCCCACCATAGGACGAAGTCACCCTAGGACGAAAGGAAGAACGAAGAGAAGAAGTACGATGGGCCGAAGAACGACGACGAGCTTGGGGTGATCAGACCAATGGTTAGGACGAAAACCTATGATGCGGTTACTTGCACGATCGTAGCAGTTGGACGGTTTTCCCTCCATAACAAAGCGGTTGAGACACGCAGCTCATCGGTTACATGCACGATCTTGCAGCTGCAGAGAGATACTGGAACCGCCTAAAACGGTTGACAAGCTTCACTATAAAAGCCTACCTACACCAAGAAAAGAAGCCCGATCAAATGAAGACTCAAATGAACATATTTTTATTTTTCATTTCTTAGATTGTAATCTTAGGATTGTAACTTGTGTGCATGCGCCCCTTGAAGACTTATTTACTTAATCAAACACCCCTTGCTGGGACATTGTCTCAGGAGGTTTGAACCTTACACGCTCTTCTTTCTTCACGCATAAAAATCGCGCAAACAGTTTTTGGCGACCACAGTGGGAGATTTGGTGTAAAGAGTGGAGATGCCTCCGAAAAGAAACGCTCAAACTGGCTCAACTGCGGAGGAAGGAGGACTGAAGCAAGCCAACCAGCCCAACGTTCCAGCCATAGTGGGTCAATTCGAGGGTCTGGCAGACGCTAGTCGGTATGAACCTATGAGAGAGCTAAGCCCTAACGCGGTGTGCGCGTTGTTCGGTGAATTCACACATGATGTTGTTGAGCAGGTTAGGCTCCTAAATGCACATGTCATAGATAAGTTCGTATCAAATACTAATTCTCATTATGAAAATATGGCTAAACATTTAAGCTCGTTAAATGAATTAATGGCCAAATGTGTAAACGGCGGGACGGTGCTGCCACGGGCTACGCCTCCCCCTGCGGCAAGCGGTCAAGAAGCTGGTCTTAGTAATGTTCCTGCTCAGGGAACCGACATCCCTACGGTTCTCAGGGGAGGAACAAGTCCTGGAGGCAATGGCCCATAATCAGGACCAAACATACACCAAGGGCCAAATATGGCACAAATTGAAGTGGTGTTGCCTCAGGGTGTCCAGAACCCTGATTATGTCCCACTTTTGAGAGGACCGCAACCACCGCCCATAGTTGTGCCATTTAATGGCAACGATATGCTAAGGGAACAAATGACAGAGATCTTTCAAAACCAATTCGGTCTAGGCATACGATCGATTCGGCCAAGATATCGGAAGCCGTATCCTGATTGGATCGATGTGGCTTATCCATGGCCCAGAAACTACAAGATACCAGATTTTACCCTATTTACGGGGTCTGGGGAAGTTTTTACCATGGAACACATAAGGCGATTTACTCTTCAGTGTGGGGAAATCAATGATTTCCACAAACTGAGGTTGTTTCACGACTCCTTGTCAGGGGTAGCCTTCTCCTGGTATGTCAGTTTTCCGGCCAATTCGGTAGAAAATTGGCAGCAATTGGAACACTTGTTTCATGGGTAATTTTACAAAGCTTGTCTGAAGTGGCCTTAGCTGATTTGGCAAACCTAAGACAATTGCCAGGAGAATGGGCCGAAACGTTTTTACAGCAGTTTAAAGTAGCTCGAGGCCGATTGTAGACATTGCATTTTCACATGTGAAACCCGATGATGAGTCTCAGTTGGAGGCACTACCTTTTTAGCTAAGGATATTGCGGGAAACGGAGGTCGGAAGGGGAAATTCGAAATAAGTATGTCATCAAGTTCATTTCACAAGCTCACTGTCTTCGTTAGTGCTGCGTTCGTTACTTCGTTCGAACGTCAGGCAGATTGCAGACGTTCGTGTAGCGTTCGAATTGGCGTTCGAACGGAGTCGGTGTTTCTGGTTTTGCTGCTAGCCTCGCACCCCAGCCCAATTAGCTCCCCAAAACCCATAAAACACACCCCAATTTAATTAAATTAAACATTAAATATTAAATAAAATATTTAAACCATTTACCAATTAAATAAAACACAAAATATAATCATACCTAATAAAGATAAATCAAATATATTAACTTCCTAACTAAACAAATCACATACTAAATTAAAAAGATGTCATGCCTAATTAAAATCAATCATAACAAATTAAATATTTTGTATTCCTAATCTAGCCAAGAATTGTCCCCCCTCAATCTTTGACTTTCCTTGCTCAACACCAAATCATATCTCTCTTAATGCCAAAATCCTTTCCTTGTGAGACAAGGTGAAGCCCTAGTCATTCTCTATATAAACAACCCCTAACCAAGACATGCATTCTCTAGCTCATACAGATAACTCACATAAAAATCCCAACACAAAGAGCCTTAACCACTCACGGCAATAGGAACAGGAAGAACACAAACCATTCCCCTCATCTCCTCCACTCCATAACCGAAAACAGCACCCTCCTAAACCTCTACCCATCACCGAAAATCTCCCCATACAGCAGCCCTCCATCATCGAAAATATACCTCCAAACAGCAGCCCAAACCACTCCCAAAACAGTCCATAAAATCCCTTAAAACAGTAACATAAACTGCACTTATAACCCTTGAAATAACCACACCAAACTACACTAAAAAACCACGAAAAACACTCGGAACAGTTCGTTGAAACGTCAAAACAGGTGACCTGAACAGTGAGTAGCAAAGCAGAGACCGAACAGCAGCAGAACGGAGACCGAACAGCAGCAAAACGAAGACCGAACGGCAAGCAAAACAGCAAAACAGTGAGCTAGGACGCTAAACCAGTGAACCGGAGAAGTTGAGGAGTTGTACCCTTTCCGACGTCCGTGAAACGCAAGCCCGAAAGTTGGCAAAAAGGTTAGACCTGAGGGTACTTTCCCACACTCATCTTTATTTGATTTTTGTTATTCATTTTGACTGTATTTTAATTATCTGTTGAATCTTGCTTGTGTATGATGCGTGTTGTGGGTATTGGATGAATGAAAGAGTGTCGTCTCTTGCGGTATATAGGATGGAAACCCAGACGTAAATTCCGTAGCCGAATCCGAATGGACGGTAATGCGGTCTGTACTTGGGATACAACTCCACGTACCGCTTGAGTAAACGGCACCCTCTTTGTTTTGTGTTGCTTTGGTTTATTTATTTTTTTTGTCACTTGAATTCTGCATGTTGCTTATTTATGCATGATTCAATCGAGCGCATGGGCTTAGTAAGTGGAATGAAAGATCCCCTACGGGGAGGGGTTAAAGCCCTTTACCACGATGCTTTGCCGCGCTGGTTGATGTGTGTCCGGTTGAATGCAAGACACGTTCAATCGGGCATACTACGTTTGATATTATTGCTTTTAATTCTACGTTTGATATTATTTACCACGATGCTTTGCCGCGCCGGTTGATGTGTGTTCGGTTGAATGCAAGACACGTTCAATCGGGCATACTACGTTTGATATTATTGCTTTTAATTCTATGTATGCATGATTCAATCGAGCGCATGGGCTTAGTAAGTGGAATGAAAGATCCCCTACGGGGAGGGGTTAAAGCCCTTTACCACGATGTTTTTCCGCGCCGGTCGATGTGTGTCCGGTTGAATGCAAGATACGTTCAATCGGGCATACTAAGTTTGATATTATTGCTTGTAATTCTTTGTATGCGCGACTCAATCGAGCGTATGGGCTTAGTAAGTGGAATGAAAGATCCCCTACGGGGAGGGGTTAAAGCCCTTTACCACGATGCTTTGCCGCGCCGGTTGAGGTGTGTTCGGTTGAATGCAAGATACGTCTAATCGGACATACTGAGCTTGACATTGTTGTCTTTATTCTTTATGTTGCATGCATCAGGTCTGGTTTCGTTCGAACGCGTTCTCGAACGCTACACGGACCCGAACATTCTGTTTACCGTTCGAATGTGTTCTTAAACGCTACGTGAACGCACACGCACTTTCTTAGTCTCATAATGAATCAGGTCCGGTTCCGTTCGAACGCGTTCTCGAACGCTATACGAACGCGAACCTTCTGTTTACCGTTCGAACGCGTTCTCAAACGCTACGTGAACGCACACGTACTTTCTTACTCTTATCATGCATCAAGTCTGGTTCTCTTCGAACGCGTTATCGAACGCTACACGAACGCGAATCTTCTGTTTACCGTTCGAACGTGTTTTCGAACGCTACGCGAACGCACACCCACTGAACTGAGTCATTTTTATCAGATTCCATACATAGTTCTCCTAGTAGCTATCCCCACATGCATGAATACAATGTGTTTAATGTATTACAATTCATATACCTATGTCATGATAACATTTGAGTATTATTTCTTGTGGTATATCGGATGGAAACCCAGACATAAATTCCGTAGCCGATTCCGAATGGACGGTAGTACGGTCTGTACTTGGGATACAATTCCACGTACCACTTGAGAAGGTGCTCACATGTGTGCTTGTGTGGTTAGTATGTGTGCTTGTGTTTTCTTGAATATAATATGCCAATGAAATTGTATGTTTGTTGCTCCTTTGATGTACTTCCAAGCATGCAATCTTAGATGTGAAATATATGTATAAGTTTTATTTCGTACATGTGAATTTAGAAGCATGATACTCTTGGAAATAAGTGCTACTTAAGCCTGATTAAATTATTACATAAATCCTTTCATTACAAGTGGCATGAGTAAGGGATCATTCCGAACCCAACGGTTTGAGGTCTCCCCTGCGAGGGGTGAGTGCGGCCTTAAATCTCATTTTCCCGGTTCACACCGGGTGGCGACTCCATTATTCTCCGGTTTAGTCCCCCGTGGCTACTCCGTACTCCCGACCGGTCCGCGAGCCCGGGACAGCATGCGTCGCCCAGTTCCTGTGTTCCCACACCGATGTTACGTGCCTTTGCCCGAAAAAGAATTTGTGAGGATCGCTCAAGGTTGCTTAAATCTCGATCTGAAAAAGAAGTTTCAGGATCGCGAGTTTTGGGACCTTCCCCAACTCACCACTAGTGTGGTGCGTTATGAGCGATTATTAAGAGAAGATGAGCAAATGAAAAATTCAAGAAAATGGACATATTACAGGAATATTGACTATGAAATGGGTGAAATAGATACCGAATCGGCCGATTTATGTCTGGCCGAGTTGGTTAAAGGGAAACCTTACGTTTTCAAAGCGTGGGCAGAACCACAAGTCAGTGGAAAAATGATAAAAATGAGAGAAAATTCTCATTTGATATTACTAAAGTCGATGCCATATTTGACCAGTTATATAAAGACAAACAAATTAGCTTGAGCGACCGACATACGTTGCCAACAGCCGAGCAGATCGGTAGTAAAATATATTGTAAGTGGCACAATGCATGGTCTCACACAACTAACAATTGCCTTGTTTTTCGTAATGTCTTACATGATGCCATAGAATCCAGACGAATCACGTTCGAGAAGAAGATGGCAGTGGATAGCGACCCTTCTCCAAAATCAGTGGGGGTGAACATGATTAGTCCAGACCTTGCCAAGGTGAACCTGATGAAAGTCAAATTAGTGCTAGACGAAGGACATCACCGTCGTTGTCCAAGCGCTATGGAAAGGATTAAGGAACCTTCAGAGCAAGGAAACCAGCAGAACATTTGTGTTCGATGCAAGAACGACATGGAATGGATGAAAGAGTTAGAAGACACTTGTGAAAGGCCTGCAAAGAGAAAGCCATCATCATGGAAACCCCGGACCTTCGCCTCAAGGTTCTATTGGGAGAATTCAAATTTCATTCAGAATGTAAGGACGTTCAGGCTGAAGATTAATCGGCCCAATGTTTGGCATTCATACCAAAAGCCGCACTCGGGCCAGCGGCCAGGCGGGAACTATCACCTTGTAGACGAAATGACAAGGACGCAGTTGCGGCGGCACCAAAGGAATTATAGCCGTTTGAAGCGTCGACAAGGTGAAACAAAGGCCACCATAGGCCGTAGCCCTCGCACTACAGAGACAACAGAAGTAAATAAAAAAAGGGGTGACAACAAAGAAGGAACGGTGGTAAGTTGCGACGAACGTACTAAATTCGGTAGACGGAAACCGGACGAAACAGACGATGAAGAGCCGCTTATCGTCATTCAGTTCGGAAGTATACCGCCAGTAGTGGCTAATCATTACCTACTGCCTGGGAAATTCAGGAGAGATAACAATTGGGAAGCAAGAACAAGTGATGACGTTTATGAGGGAGGCGAAACCGAATTTGCAGCGCTCTCAATCACAGACCGGGAGGCTGAAGAGGAAGAGATGACCGATGTGGAAGAAGAAATAGACATCAAGACCGAATCAATGAGAAGGGGAATTTCACAGAATCGTCTTCTCAGAGAATTATATGAAGCCGGAAATCCTGCAGTCGGGACATTGAGAGAAGATTTAGGACGATACCCGTTCCTTGTTCTGTATGGGACACCTAAGATAAAGCTGGCCATCACCAGAGCCGAAAAACGGAGATTAACTGTCAATCATGTCTCCCAGGATGCGCCAACCACGTTGCCACCTTCTGGATGGGACATAAAAGAGGAATGGCCTCAAATTGATGACAAGGCTTATCAGGCAATGGAAATAGGGTTATCAGGGAAAGTGTTTTTCCCGAAGCCACCAACACACATGACAAAGCATATGCGGCCGCTATATGTAAAAGCAAAGGCTAATGGGATACCCGTCACCAAAGTATTAATTGATAACGGGGCGGCCATTAATGCAATAACAGTTAGGATGCTAAGACGTTTGGCCAAGTCCGAAGAAGACCTTCTCCATACAGAGGTGATGTTTACCGGCTTTAATGGAGGGGCGACGACAGCAAAAGAAGTTATTCCATTGGACCTGCAAGTGGGAAGTACTACGAAGACAGTGGTCTTTTTCGTCATAGATGGACCAATTACATACAATATGCTACTGGGACGAGACTGGATTCAAGGCAGCCGATGCATCTCTTCATCCCTTCATCAATGTCTGGTTTTCTGGAACTAGAGGGACGAAGCAGAGATAGTGCATGCCGACAATAAGCCCTTCGCTACGAAGACAAACTCGGCTGAATACTTCATGTACGAAGGGAATTATGGGTCGGCTAGAGTTTTGAATAAAGGGGAAAGCCCTACAATTGTGGCTCAAAATGACGAGTCTTACCCCTCTGGGTTGCTGGACGATTTGTTTGCACAGACAGGACCAACCACAGTGGTCTTTGGAGGACCGACACACATCGAGTCGAATGAAGAATGGCCAGAATAAGAGCAAGCCGCTCTTGCGGCCTCCAAGGCCAATTTATTGGCCTATGTGATAGAGCGAATAAGTGAGGACGAAGCACATGCTGCTATTTCTACCTTAAGAGGCAAATTAATGGCATACCAGACGGAGGACAAAATAAAAGAACTATGTGGAGTGGACTATTTGATGGAAGAAAGAGAATCAAAGGAAGAAGAGTTCGCCCTGAATGGATGACACATGATAAACATCTCAAGAGGACAAGATGCTTTGGACGAGGTAAATCTAGGGAATAAGCACGATAGGCGCATAACTTACGTCAGCAAGGAATTGGAGCCCCATGTACGTGAAAAGTTAGTTTATTTGTTGCAAAGATACAAAGATTGTTTTGCTGGGACTACCATGAGATGCCTGGTTTAGATAGGATGTTGGTAGAGCATAGGCTGCCAATCATGCCAAGTCATAGGCCTCATAGGCAGCCTCCCTGGAGGTTTGTGCCTAATGTCATGCCTGATATTAAGAAAGAAGTTGAACGACTGTTAAAGGAAAAATTCATTTGGACGACCAGATATGTAGAATGGTTGTCAAATATTATCCCAGTTAGGAAAAAGAATGGAAAGATAAGGATTTGTATATATTTCAGAAATTTAAACCTGGCGACACCAAATGATCAATACCCAATGCCGACAGTAGATTCCCTTGTGGATTCCACGACATGGTATCAGGTATACTCGTTTATGGATGGGTATGCGGGCTATAATCAGATTTACATCGCCAAAGATGATGTACATAAGACGGCCTTTAGATGCCCAGGTTCTCTAGGGTGTTATGAATGGACGGTCATGCCATTCGGCCTGAAAAATGCTGGTGCCACTTATCAGCGGGTTATGAACTTGATCTTTCATGACATGATTGGCGAATTCGTAGAAGTCTATTTGGACGATATAGTGGCCAAATCTGTGACTATGGACGAACATTTTGGCCACTTAGCAGCGGCCTTCGAACGAATGAGGAAGTTCAAACTAAGAATGAACCCTGCTAAATGTGCTTTCGGGGTGTGCGCAGGAAATTTCCTAGGGTTTCTAGTGCACCAACGGGGAATTGAGATCGACACCAAGAAGTCTCAGGCAATCCCTGAAGCTATGCCACCCCGAAACAAAAAGGAGTTGCAGAGGTTTTTAGGGCAAATTAACTTTTTAAGACGATTCATCTCCTACTGTGCAGGAAAAACAAAAGTGTTCTCCTCCTTATTAAAGCTAAAGGGCGAGAAAGAATTCGTCTGGACCGAGGAACATCAACAAACATTTGACAGCCTGAAGAAATACTTGTCACAGCCGCCGGTGATGGTACCTCCAGTGTCAGAAAAGCCAATAAAATTGTACATAGCGGCTGAAGAGCGGTCTATAGCTGGGATGATCGCGCAAGATGACGACATGAACATCGAGAGAGCCATTTACTACATTAGCAGACAATTGCTGAATTATGAATGTAATTATTCTCCCATGGAGAAATTATGTTTGGCTTTATACTTCACATGTACTAAATTACGAGCCTACCTTAGGCCGAATATAGTGTACTTGATTACAAGAATTAATATAATAAAGTACATATTTTCTTGTCCCATCTTGCATCAAAGAGTCGGTTTTTGGTCGCTATCACTTTCTGAATTTGATATACGGCATGAACCCCAAAGGGCCGTTAAAAATCAAGCCTTGCCCGATTTTTTGGCTGACCATCAATGTCTTAGCACGATGAAGGAAATATGAATGGATTTGGACAAATGCAGTCTGAAGCCGTGGACGATGTACTTCAACGGATCCAGCATAATGAAGGGAGCTGGAATAGGATTAGTCCTGGTCAGCCCATTGGGAGAATCTTTCCGATTCTTAGTCAAGTTAACCGAACACTACACTAATAACCTGGCCGAATACGAGGCCTTGATACTTGGGCTAGAGATGCTCCTCAATATGGGAGTAACCCATGCGTCCATCAGGGGAGATTCGCAGCTGGTAATTCAACAAGTGATATGAGCTTTCAAATGTCAAAGCCCATCAGTAATGGTATTACTAGACGTGGCCAAAGAATTAGTAGAACGATTTGATCACGCTGAATTGGAGTATATTCCAAGGGTGAAGAATGAACTGGCCAATAGCTTAGCCCAAGCAGCATCCGGATATAAACAGACAAACACAGGTAAGGTATACAGGAGCGAAGAGATTGAGCCAGTCCTCATGAGGTGAGCTAAAGATACAGACGCTATGGTAATCGAAGCTGAAATAGGAGACGATTGGAGGAGCGAAATCAAGACGTTCCTAAAGAAGCCCGAAGCAGGGAAGGATCAAAAGCTAAAACTTAAAGCTTTGAACTATGTAGTATCAGGAGATGTCCTATATAAGAAACGACAAGATGGTTTGTTGTTGAAATGTGTAGGGCCATCCGAATCCAAAACTATCATGGCTGAAGTGCATGAAGGCATTTGTGGGGCTCATCAAGCCGGAGTAAAGATGAGATGGTTGATTATACGAAGTGGCTATTATTGGCCAAAGATGGGAGAATCGTGCACCTCGTATGCCAAAGGATGCATTGCTTTTCAGAAGCACGGACCTGTTCAGAGGGCTCCAGTAACTGAGATGGTCCCAGTCATTAAACCGTGGCCGTTTATGGGACGGGCGATAGACTTGATAGGGAAGATTTACCCTGCATCAAGTAAGAAGCATACTTTCATCGTCGTTGCTACCGACTTCTTCACTAAATGGGTGGAGGCCATCCCAGTTATAGAAATCTCCCAAGAGCAGATCATCAAGTTCATAAAGGAACATATAATTCATCGATTTGGTATACCACAGACAATAATGGTAGATCATGGTACTTCATTAAACGGTGAAAAGGTAAAAGACTTCCTGGGCGAATACGGAGTCCGATTAGTGAACACGACTCCCTATTACCCTCAGTCAAACGGTCAAGCAGAATAACCAACAAGACCCTTAAAGGATTAATTCAGAAAATGGTAACGGATAATGCCAGGCGATGGGATGAATATTTGAGTCAAGGGTTATGGGCCTATAGAAGGTCGCCGCGAACAAGTACTTCGGTGACGCCATTCCAATTAGTGTATGGTCAAGAGGCTGTGCTCCCGGTAGAAATGAATATTGAGTCTACCAGGGTAATGCTGCAAGATAAACTGACACGGGAAGACTACAACGAGGCAATGATCCAGAACTTGTTGGAACTCGACGACATCAGATGTGATTCGCTAAATTGTCTAGGAGCACAAAAGAAAAGGATAGCCAAAGAATACAACCTCAGAGTAATGGCTAAATCGTTCAAGGAATGTGAATTAGTGTGGAAGACTGTGTTGCCACTTGGTTCTAAGGACCCAACATATGGAAAATGGTCGCCCAATTGGGAAGGCCCATTCATGGTAAAAAACGTGTTGCCAATTGAGCCTATCATCTACAAGACTTAAACGGAAGAGTGAATACAAGAGCAATAAACGGCAAATACTTAAAGAAATATGTGCCCTCGGTATGGGAGCACGAAAACAAAAGGCACTGAAATAATAGTAAGTTCTCATTAAATAGGGATGAAAACGTTCTAAGAATACAATGATAGACGATATAACGTCTTACAAAACATTACTTTTGGCCTAAAGATCACCGAAAATCACCAGACAGCCCCTTAATGGCCGAAAGCGTCTCCCTCGTCAGGCGCCATTCGTCCTGTATTTCTATACCCACTGCGTCTAAGTCGGCCAGGCTCTTCTCAAAATTGATGCGGGCCAATCCCTCGTACTCCGCCATAGACTCGTCCATCTCCTCCGCTAGAGTAACGAGGGTCCTCCTCTTAGCCTCATTCCTCATACGGCTTCCCTCAAGAATGCGCTGAATCTCTTTTAGTTGGCGTTCCAGGTCTAGAAATACTGATTCTTCGGTCACCATTTCTTCTGTTATTCCCTCAAGGCCTGATGTCGTGCTTCAAGAGAATCACAAATCGTTTCTTTCCTCATCACAGAAGAACGAAGCCCGATCTTCTGGCTGTGCACATTGTGATACCGAGAGATGAGGTTTGCTATGTCATTTTGCATTTTTTGGAGGAAAAGCCGATCATCAATAGATATTGGTAAAGTAGGGAGGGCCAATATTCGGTTCAACTCGGAGGAGCTTTTGTCCAATTGAAGGACGTTCTCCGGCCGCGCGGCTTGATTAATTTCTAGTGCAGCGAAGGAAGCATATTGGCCAAGAACCTCCTGAAGGGCCTCCATGTCTGTGCTGGAGCTGACCAAAGGCGAAGAAGGCCGAAAAGAAGCAGAAGACATACGTCCAAAGCGATCCAAAATGTCTTGGATTGTTTGCAACAATGGGTCGAATACCTGTACACAGAAGAAATTAGCAAGTATAAGCCATGATAAGGACGAACTAGAGAAGAAGAAAAGACTTACCATCCCAGAACCAGAACCAGAGGGCTGACCCACCAGTGCCTCGAAGGCCTCAGCCACGGGCTGCGCTAACTCTTGAGGACCTGGGGATGATGGATGCTGGGGGACAAGAGTCGACTGTGGTGCGGCCTGAGGAGAAGACGGCCGAGCATGAGAACTCATTGGCAAAATGGGAGACTCAGCCCGAGGGGGTGAAGGCTGCTCAGGAGCATCCAGTACTTGGATAATCTGAGCAGGAGCTGCGGAAGAAACAACCATGAGAGCCAAAGATGACGACCGCTCAAGCTCAAGAAACTCCACTTGAGGAGAAGAAGGCAGAGAGGCCAAAGACGACGGCTGTGCTGAGACCGAAGTCTGATGCGCAGAAGTGCTAGGAGATACCGCTTCTGGCATCGAATGTTGTGGTGCAGTAGTCGGCTGAACATCTGCAAGAGAATCGGATTCGGACGAATAAGAAATATAAATGATTTCATCTCTTCTTCGTAAATGCGACGAAGTACGTCATTTTTATACATTGACCGAGCCTCCTCTAATGACTCCAATTCGGCCAAAATATAGAGGCCGTACACGTCCTTATAACTGTTGGGGTTGGTGCTCAGAGCGCCAATTCCCGGTTGTATTTCTTATGAATACTTCTGTAAAACATTATTATTATGAATAATATATGCAGTTTCTATAATATAATCTATCTTATTAAATGGTAAAGACGTAATGACCTTAGAATGATTAGTCATGGTACTGTTGCAAAAGCGTCGCAACTGACATTGAGTAGTATCATGACGTTTTCATTCTCAGATTGTTCCTGGTCAAGGTTTACACTACTTGGTCAGTATAGTAAACCCGTTGAGACCAGTACATGTAGTATACTGGAATATATGATTCCAATGGTTTCTCAATGAACCATTAGTCTTGGAGACTAGTATAGACGTGTAGGTGTTTATAGCGGATAAACACTGAGCGAATCACCGAATATTCTTAATGGATGGTACATCAGCGTCAATAAGAATCTTCTCTGGTTGAGTAGCACTTGTGATTCTTAGACTTGAGATGCCATTCTGGGCACATGAGACATCTTCTACACTTAGATGGCAGTCACGTCACCGATCTATTTAGATCAGACCTCCACCTGTTCGTTGGGTGTAGACAGATCCTCAAGGTGTCCTATGTGTATCAAGATAGGATCCTTCAGTTCTGTGTATCAGAGCATAGGTCGTCCATATGATTAGCAATCAGATAAAACCATGGGCCCGTGGTAAAGTTTAGAAGCTAGTTCTAAACATTCTTTTAGAGATTGCTAATAGAATAGTCGACTGGATAATCCTCATAGAGATTTGACGTTTACATCTATATCTCTGGGATTTATCCGGATACCTGTGACGGAGGAATTATACATTTGCCATGACCTCGACCTGTAGGGTTTAAGACCAATTACAAATTTGGGGCTTTTCATATATGTTGTGTATTTGGATGTGTATATGATGCATATAAAGTTTCATGTTGATTGGATTACATCTTGATGTGTTTTGAAGCATGAAATGACAAAGTGCACAATTTGGAACCTTAGTGAGGCTCTCGGCCAAATGAAGAAAATTTGGGGATTTTGGTTGCTTTGGTGTTTTGATGTTTTGAACATGCTAAGTTCATCTTAGAAATGATTTAGAATCATTCAAAATTGATTTGATCAATTTCGGACTAAAATGGACAAAAATACCAAGTAAGGGTAATTTGGTAAATTCACCTAAATATGATTTATTGAATTTTATTTCATAATTTGATTATTGGAATATTAAATAAATATGTTTATTTTATTAATCCGAGAAAAATTTTTGAAATCGAAAAATTATGATTTTCCCGCTTCCGCTGCGTTACCGGATTCACCCCCTGAAAAACCCATACAAAATGGTATCAGAGCGAGTCTGATTCTACCCCCCTAAAATGATTAGCTTTAATTAAATCAATGTTTAATCATGTTTTCTTGACTTTATGCATGCTTATTATAATATAATTTGGTTAGATTTAGGGTGTATGACACTTAGCATACAAGAACAAGTGATTGTTCACAAAGTCGTCATGGAACTGTTCCATGCGCGTCTGGATGAGGGGCAAAGTGTTAGCCCACATGTTCTTCAGATGATCGAATTGATCGATCAATTGAGGCAACATAATCTCATCTTGAATGACATTCTCGGTAGGAGTGTCATTCTTGGTTCACTACCAGCTTCATTTCGCCAGTTCGTGATGTACTTCAACATACACGGGACTGTCTATACCTACCAGGAGCTACATAGGATGTTGCTCACGGCAGAAGAGGATCTTAAGAAGGGAGTACCGACTCGCCCACCTAGATCTACTTCTCTCTCTGCTTCTTCCCAAGGATGGTCCAAGGGAAATAAGAGGAAAGGGAAGAAGAAGAAGGCTTTCGGTCCTCAACAATAGGCGAAGATTGCTAAGCCCAAAAGGGCTTCTGAAGACAAATGCCACCACTGCGGCAAAGTCGGGCATTGGAAAAGAAACTGTCCTGATTACATCGCCCAGCTGAGGAGAGACAGAGCATCTACATCATGTACTTTTATTTTTCCAGTTATTGATTTATCTTTGGCTTGTGAAGCCGTTACATCCAACTGGATTTTAGATTCTGCTTATCCCATTCACATTTGCAATTCGTTGCAGGTGCTGAAGGAAAGTAGGAGGCTGAAGCCCGGGGAGATGCAGTTGCGGTTCGGAAGTGGAGACTCTTTGGATGCAGTTGCAGTGGGAGTATGCGAGATCTCATTGCCGAATGGGATACTTTTGTTAAATGAATGCCATTTTGTACCTGGATGTGTAGCTAATATTATATCACTTTTTGTATTGGATACAGAAGGCTTTTGTATTAATATTAAGAATAGTTCTTTATATTTATATGATAAAAATAATATTCAGATCCTTTGTTATCCAAACCAGCATGGTCATTATACATTGCAAACTTCAAAAGATATATTAAATACTGGAGTTAATAAACGTAGTTTACCTGTAATTAATAATACTGAACTTTGGCATATGAGGCTTGGTCACATTGGCGTTAAATGCCTTACCCAATTGGTTAGGAATGGTTTGATACCGGATCTTATCATTGAATCCTATCCAACTTGTGAATCCTGTATTCAGGGTAAGATGACCAAAGCCCCATTTCCTGGTGTTGGACACCGTGCCATTAACTTACTGGAACTTGTACATTCTGATGTATGTGGTCCACTAAGTCAAACTGCTCACAATGGTTATTCGTACTTCGTTACCTTTACCGATGATCTGTCACGATACGGTTATGTCTATTTGATGAGACATAAATTTGAAACCTTTGAAAAGTTCAAAGAGTTCCGAAATGAAGTAGAAAAACAAACTGGTAAATATATTAAATGCCTTCGATCAGATCGAGGCGGCGAATATATGAGTGGTGAGTTCATGGATTATATGAAGGAGAATGGGATTCTCGCTCAATATACTCCTCCAGGTACTCCACAGCACAATGGAGTGTCTGAGAGGAGAAATCAGACTTGATTGGATATGGTCCGATCAATGTTGAGTTTCACAGATTTGCCCTATTATTTATGGGGCTACTCTCTCTTAACAGCCGCACATCTTTTGAACAAGATTCCTTCAAAAGCTGTTCCTACGACTCCGTATCAGATATGGTTCGGTAGGAGACCAAATCTTAATTATATTAAGGTTTGGGGTTGTCCTGCCTATGTCAGGGTGACTCAGCAAGATAAGCTTTCGCCTCGAGGGCAAAAGTTTAGGTTTATCGAATATCCTTCGAATACAAGGGGATATCTGTTCTATGATACCGAACATCGAAATGTGTTCGTAGCTCGCTTCGCAAAATTTCTAGAAGTAGAATTTTTGTCAGAAGGTGGTAATTATAGACAGGTTGAGCTTGATGAAGTCCAACCTGAAAACAACGAACCAACGGAGGAACCTGAAGTTCAAGTAGATGAAGGACCTTCAACACACACACTCTGTAGGTCTGAAAGGGTATCTAGACCTCCTGAACGCTTGTATTTGATACAAGAAAAGAGTCTGGATGTTCTCTTAGTTGAAGAGACAGATCCTTTCACCTATAGAGAATCGATGTTGGACATCGACTCCGTGAAATGGCAAAGTGCCATGAAATTCGAGATAGACTCAATGCATGAGAATCAAGTTTGGGACTTGGTTCCGCTTCCCGAAAGAATTGTTCCTATCGGTTGTAAATGGGTTTACAAGAGGAAGCACGGGCCTGACAGTAAGGTTGAGACTTACAAGGCCCGACTGGTAGCAAAAGGTTACACGCAGCGACCTGGCGTCGACTACGATGAAACTTTTTCGCCGGTAGCAATGCTTAAGTCTATCCGGATTTTGCTTTCTATAGCTGCGTATCATGACTACGAGATTTGGCAAATGGATGTCAAAACGGCTTTTCTAAATGGATTTCTTGATGAAGAAATCTATATGGAACAGCCGGAAGGTTTTGCGTCCAACGAAAACTCGGGCATGGTGTGTAAGCTTAAGAAGTCCATTTATGGACTTAAACAAGCTTCACGAAGTTGGAATCTTCGATTCGACGAGATTATTAGATCGTCTGGTTTTCTCAAGAATTCGGAAGAATCCTGTGTGTATCAGAAGGCCAGTGGGAGCATGGTCGTATTTTTAGTCCTATATGTTGATGACATCCTAATCATTGGGAATGATTTAGGTATGTTACAAAGCGTCAAAGCGTACCTCTGTAAGAATTTCTCCATGAAGGACCTGGGAGAAGCTTCCTATGTTTTAGGGATAAAACTCTATAGAGATAGACAAAGGAGGCTGATTGGGTTATCCCAATCAACGTACGTAGATAAGATCTTGGAACGGTATAGTTTTGGTAACTGTAAGACAGCAAACATACCGTTCAGACATGTGATTCATCTTTCTAAGAAGATGTGTCCACAAACAGAAGATGAGAAGGTTAGAATGTCTAACCAACCTTATGCTTCGTGTTTGGGTAGCATAATGTATGCAATGTTATGTACGAGGCCTGATATCAGTTTCGCTGTTAGCGTAACTAGTCGATATCAGTCCAATCCAGGTAATGACCATTGGATGGCCATTAAACATATCCTAAAGTATCTCAAAGGTACCAAGGATAAGTTAATAATTTATGGAGGAAAGGAACTGCAGGTTAATGGGTATACAGACTCCGATTTTTGATCGGATCCCGATGATAGAAAGTCTACATCTGGATTTGTCTTTACCCTTAACGGAGGTGCAGTTTGTTGGAAGAGTTCCAAACATGGATCGACAGCTGATTCCACCACTGAGGTGGAATATATTGCAGCTTCTGAAGCTGCAAAAGAGGTTGTGTGGATAAAGAACTTTATCACAGAATTGGGAGTTGTCCCAGTATCGAGAATGCGATTCCTTATACTGTGATAATACTGGAGCCATTGCGCAAGCAAAGGAACCGAGGGCGCATCAGAAGTCGAAGCATGTGGAACGCAAGTACCATATCATTCGAGAGATCGTGTCGCGAGGGGATATTGTCGTGTGCAAGGTACCGAGTGAAGATAATATAGCAGACCCGATGACGAAGGCCATACCTCCGAAGTTGTTTGATAAACACGTGGTGTCGATGGGTATTAGATACAATCGATATTGGCAGTAGAGCCAGAGCGCCAATTCCCGGTTGTATTTCTTATGAATACTTCTGTAAAACATTATTATTATGAATAATATATGCAGTTTCTATAATATAATCTATCTTATTAAATGGTAAAGACGTAATGACCTTAGAGTGATTAGTCATGGTACTGTTGCAAAAGCGTCGCAACTGACATTGAGTAGTATCATGACGTTGTCATTGTCAGATTGTTCCTGGTCAAGGTTTACACTACTTGGTCAGTATAGTAAACCTGTTGAGACCAGTACATGTCGTATACTTGAATATATGATTCCAATGGTTTCTTAATGAACCATTAGTCTTGGAGACTAGTATAGACATGTAGGTGTTTATAGCGGATAAACACTGAACGACTCACCGAAGATTCTTAATGGATTGTACATCAGCGTCAATAAGAATCTTCTCGGGTTGAGTAGCACTTGTGATTCTTAGACTTGAGATGCCATTGTGGGCACATGAGACATCTTCTACACTTAGATGGCAGTCACATCACCGATCTATTTAGATCAGACTTCCGTCTGTTCGTTGGGTGTAGACAGATCCTCAGGGTGTCCTATGTGTATCAAGATAGGATCCGTCAGTTCTGTGTATCAGAGCATAGGTAGTCCATATGATTAGCAATCAGATAAAACCATGGGCCCGTGGTAAAGTTTAGAAGCTAGTTCTAAACATTCTTTTAGAGATTGCTAATAGAATAGTCGACTGGATAATCCTCATAGAGATTTGACGTTTACATCTATATCTCTGGGATTTATCCGGATACCTGTGACGGAGGAATTATACATTTGCCATGACCTCGACTTGTATGGTTCAGCGAGATTATCCGTGATCGTCATAATCTACGGGTGGATAGATTATGGACACGAAATTAGATTTCGTGACGGATATACCTGAATCTAGAGAGTCTCAATAATGAAACATACTCGTAGAGCACTAGAGCAACATTAATAAATAATATTGATTATTTATAAAGTCGTTTAAAGGTTAAACACAAGATACGTGCAAAAAAGGGACTAGATAGTCATTTGCTTAATTATTGTGTATTTACATTTAATACTTGATTAATTTAAATACACATTAATTAATAGTCAAAATGAGTTATTTGACTTATATCCTAAATGAATATATGTTTTTAATATTTAATGTAAATATTATACATATATTAATATATTTGTATTTGATTAATTAATTAATTAATTGTTAAATTATTAAATTAATTAAAATATAAATATCTTACATTAGGATATTTGAAGTAAATGATATTAGTTGCCTTTGTTGACTTAATTAAATATCTAATAAAGTGTTATTATGATATTTATGCAAGTTGACTAAATGAATTTGAAATGAAAATGAAATTACTAAACTTGTATTTGGCTTTATGAATTTCGGCCAAGCCAAATGTTGTCCAAGTATATATTGTTTTCATTTTCTTTTAATTGAACCTAATACACTTTACAAGAAACTCCATTAAAGAAAACAAAGAAAGCAAGTGAGGAAGAAAAGAAGAAACCAAAGAAAAGCTTGGATTTTGTAAGTTTTTCAAACTTACTATTAGAAAGGAATTATTCCTTAGGATCTAGGCAACATCTTGTGATGTTCTTAAGTTATTCTTTTCTTATTTCTTGTGTTTTGATGATGGAAATTTTGTTGAAAGTGTTGAGCATGTATGATGAAGAAAGCTTGTAACTATTGTAGTTATAACTTCTTTTAAGGTTTTGGAAACCATGTTGCTAATCTAGAGTTATTGACCCACTCTTAAATGACCTAGATTTGATCTTGAGTTGTTTCATTGTGTTGAGACTTGGATTGGATGGAAGAATGATGATTAAAGTAATTGATTTAAACTATTTGGTCTAATTTGTTCATTTTGAAGAATTTGAAAAATTAGGGTTTAAGACCAATTCCAAATTTGGGGTTTTCATATATGTTGTGTATTTGGATGTGTATATGATGCATATAAAGTTTCATGTTGATTGGATTACATCTTGATGTGTTTTGAAGCATGAAATGACAAATTGCACAATGGAACCTTAGTGAGGCTCTCGGCCAAATGAAGTATATTTGGGGATTTTGGTTGCTTTGGTGTTTTGATGTTTTGAACATGCTAAGTTCATCTTAGAAATGATTTAGAATCATTCAAAATTGATTTGATCAATTTCAGACTAAAATGGACAAAAATACCAAGTAAGGGTAATTTGGTAAATTCACCTAAATATGATTTATTGAATTTTATTTCATAATTTGATTATTGGAATATTAAATAATATATTTATTTAATTAATCGAGAAAAAATTTTGAAATCGGAAAATTATGATTTTCCCGCT
>SKCR01007541.1:0-95320 GCA_019454045.1 Zanthoxylum bungeanum | reverse complement strand
TGAACCTAGAGTCTCACTAAATAAATCGTTTAACGGTTAAACGATAAATTCAAGCTTTAAGGGTTTTTCCTGCTATTTCCTAATTAGTGTGTATTTGATTAAAATACTTGATTTTATTAAATTCACATTAATTAATTGTCAAATAAAGTATTTGACACTTGTCACAAATATATGTATTATGAAATATTTAATGTAAATATTATACATATATTTGGATATTTAAATTTTTAATTATCCAATTATTTAATTGTTAAATAATTAGATTAATTGAATATACATATCTTTTGAACTTTAATATGGAAAAATGTAATTGGTACATTTGTGCATATATTAATTAAAATGGATGTCAACTTGATTTTGGCATATTTTATTTTGATTAAATTTGTAAAAATCAAAATTTCATTTTTGCCCTTTAGAGTGGGTCTTGCCCTATTGTTTTAAGCTTGGATTTTTTCTTTTTGCTTCACTTTTGGCTTCACAAATAGATTACACAAAAAAAAAAGAGTTGAGAGAAAAACCTAAGTGCAAAAGGTATCAAGTGAAGAAACTTTAAAAAATCAAGGTAATTTCTTACTTTTCTTTGCTTGAAAATTATTTCTATGCCTTTAGACTTCAACATATGATGTTGCCATGTTTTCTCTATTCTCTTGGGTTTGTAATAAATTTGTTTGAAGTATGAAATAAAGGTGTTAGCATGTGTATTTTGTAAAGGAAGCTTACTAAGTGTTATTAAGCATACTTTTAGTTATTTGATAACTTAGTAGTCATTCTAGAGTTGCTTAGCCACTCATAAATGACCTAGAATTGTTCTTGAGTTTTTCATGATGGTGAGACTTGTTTGGTGTGGTAAAGATTAAATTAAAGTGTTGAATTTAATTAATTTGGTGTTAATTTCTTAATTTGTGAGATTATAAAATTAGGGTTCATAACCCACTCCAAATTTGGGGCTTTTCATATATGTGTTAATTAATTATGTATATATGATGCATATTAATTTTGGTATTGATTGAACTTGATCTTGAATGTTTTTGAACCAATTAGGACTAAAGTGCAATTCTTGAAAAATATTATTGATTTCTTGAATTTTAATTTGTATTTTGACATGTATAAATCATTTTGATAGTGATTGGGAATCACCTAATTATGTATTTAACAAATTAGGACTAAAATGATCAAAATGTAAAGTTTTGGGGCATTTCCGTAATTACTTAAAAAATTGGAAATTTTTTCAGAATTCTATTTTTCATGTATATTTGATGTACAAATCATTTTGATTGTGATTGGAAATCACCTAAGCTTGTTTTGAACAATCTAGGACTAAAATGATGAAAATGGAAAGTTTTGGGGTCTTATGGTAATTTATTGAAATTATGATTTCTGGGTTAAAAATTTCTGTTTTTGAGTATTGAGTGTTCAAATAAATCAGTTTATTTTAATTACCCAAGAAAATTAAAGAAATGAGAAAATTTGATTTTCCCGCATTCCGCTGCGTAACCCGGATATTTTGCCCAAAACCCCAACATACATCATGTATGATTTTCTGTAAATTTGGAGGCTTATGGAGATGGGTTAATCCTGTCTCTTACTGGTAGCATCCTGCCTCTGACGGAGTGTTACAATGAGTCTGTAGATGATGATAGTCTTCAAGTAGCCTATACTGAACTGTAATGAGAGTTTAACTATCAAAAAGACGAATATTGAGGTCAATAAGAGGCTGAAAGAGGTAGAGCTGGACAAGAATGAAGCTCAAAATAAGTTTGAGCAAAGCCTTTTAATGATTGATGACCTTAAGGAGAAGAATAAATGCTAGTTGATAGAGTCCAATCTTTAGAAGCTGAACTTGAAGATGCTAGAATACAGTTGTGTGCATTTTCTAGTGGGATTCAGAAACTAGACCGCATGTTAGGGATTAATGTTGAGCCCAATTTTGATAAGGCGTCATCATCTAGAGCTGTAGCTAGCCCTATTAAACGTGACTTGGGTTAAGAAACCTATTGAGTATAGTCATGTGATTCCCTAGTATGTTCCTCATCTTGTGTCCTAACCTCAATCTAGAGGTGTAGTGGGTAAACCTCGCTCTCATCTGAGGTTTGTGCCTGTTTTCCATCACTATAGCAAGGCAAGAAATATTAGGCCTAAGTGTTTCATGCTGCACAAACAAAAATAAGGGCCTAAAAGTGTCACCTAGATTTGATTCCTCAAATCTAGTTTCTCAAGTTTCTGCACTAGCTAACAAACGTAAATTATTAGTGAGAAACTTGCATTGTTGACAAAGAGTTCTCAAGTGAAGAAAACTTCTATGAAAGTTTGGGTGAGGAAGCAAGATGATTTCCCATCTACTTCTGAATACCTTGATCCTAAAAGGCACGATGAGAGTGCACTTCGGTGTAACTCTTCTTAGAAGCTGCATTTATTTTCTTATTGCATGTGCGCGCGCTTGTGTTTTATGTTTTTGCATGATTATTTTTAATTTTCATTGCATATGGGTGTATGTGTGTGTTGTTCTTTGTTATATGTCCATTGGTATATATGACATAAACCCGTACATAAATTTCATAGTCGATTTCGAATGGACGTTAGTATGATATGCACTCGGGATACAATTCCACGTACCATTGGATTTTGACCGGCCATGTGGTGTCTTTTCGTATTTTTGTGTTAAAAATAAAAAAATATATAATAAAAAGATTAAAAATATTTTGTGGCTTGTTAAAGCATGAAAAGAATTTGCATATGATCCTGGTATGTAGGATATATGTTTATGTCTTTGTAATATGCTTTTATTTTTCCTTGATGTTCTATATGCATGAGTATGTGTGATAAAAACCCTTGGAATATCTTGTGTTTGTCTCTCACATACACGTTTATATTATTATCGAGGCTTGGTTGCATGTATGAGTTTTTGGACAGGCAATCTAATCTCTATCATATTTTGCTCACTGAATAGTGTGACATTTGACTAGATGACCTTATGCTATCCCCTTGTAACATAAATGTGTTTTTTTTTTAAAAAAAATTCATTTTACATGAGCCTCAAGAGGAAAAGAGAAAAATTGACCAAATTTAAAAGATAAGGGCAAAAATCATTCACTCGAAAGAGTGTTTATTTATGATCTTATCATATTTATTGGGAGAATATTATAGCATGCAATCAGTGCTGCTTATTTTCACGTCCTAGTGGTGCTGGGTTTGAACAATTATTTTGTGTCTTGGTGTGTAAATGGGTGAGATTTCTTTGGCTATTTGCCGCTCATAAAATAAAGTCTTAAGCCATGATGATTTGGTGTTTATGTCATATGCATGTGTGTAATATTTAGCAAAATCTAAAGTGATGCATAATATTTCATGTAATAAACTGCTGAATACTGACTAGGTATCATTATAATTACTTGAAGTGATGTTTTGAGTCATTTTGGACTTATTTTTTTAACCCATTATGTGCTTGTGTTCGCTTCATGTCATTGTATTGTAGGAAACGACTTTCCTTAGTGCAACAGAAGTTGCTAATGTGGGCACCGGCTCCGGTATGGACCTTTAAAATTTTCTTTGCCTTCTCCCTTTGTTGTAGTTGAAATACTCCAACACTTGAAGAGCAAATTTTGCTCATTTGATGTAGATGGTTTTTTTTTGATGTCCAATACTTGGATCAACCACCCGATCTTCCGAACTATGACTCGAAACCAACAAATCGAAGTGTGGGCTTCACTCACAAAGATAAACTCTAAACTTTTAGTAAAGTATAAAATCAAACTCTAAACAATTTAGAGAATGAAGTTGTTACAAGATTTATTTTGGCTTTTAGAAATATATGATGAAGAAGATTAAGTATCTAATTCACTTTTCTTTCTTTTTCTTCTCAACACTTGAGAAAATAATTATTTATCTCTAACTTTCACACAACTATTGTGTATTGATTCATAATAATGAAAGAGTGGAGATGGTAGAGATAATATTCTCTTCCAAAAATAATTATTCTTATCACGAATCCTTCAAATGTCATTGAATGGTAATGGCCAACACAAAGGAATGAAGTGCCATCCAAAGAAATGTGAAATAGACAAATAAAGGCAATTAGGTCATATGTAAGATGACATAAATTATTGGAGAGCATGACAAGTCATTGGGTTTTGTCTCCAAGACAATTTAAAAAACATTATCTTAATAATGGTCATAAGCTTAGTTGTGATGTAATAATTATCTCATAATTATTACTAACTTGATTATCTCATAATCAATATTTGATTATCTCATAATTAAAGAATTCTAGAAAATATTAAGTGAAACTAATTTAACATAGTTTTCATTTGTGACAAAAAAATATATTATTAATCTCACTATTAATATATAAATATAATGTGAGCATATTATTAGACAATCTAAATATATTAGGTTTGCTACAGTTAATCGAGCTAGCACAAGGACCAAATGGACCTACGGTTCCGAGCTCCAATAATCCCGAAATATTAATTAAACTCTTTAATTAAATATTACGAATGATTAACTCCGTATTATTCCACTAAAAACTCGAAATTAAACTCTCGTTACCGTAGATGGAAAATAAAAGCCGAACAACTTTGGCGTCCATCGATGTAGTCATTACATATGAATATAGCCCTTCATGAATATCTCATAAATGGAGCCGAGTCAAAAGTCCTTTAAATCCGTCTAAATATTTTATCTCTTAAGCACTATTGATTCTATATGTGTAAAACGTTCTCAGCTACACACCAAACTATATCCCCAAAATACATAGTTATTGGCCGGGATTGCAACACCAACCTCACCATAGTAAATCAAAGGACATAGCCTGTCTTGCAGAAGTTCGTAATACACTCAGGATTAAGATCGAATCCATATATGACCATCTATTAGATAAAATGAATTTCTTCGGTTAACAGATATTAAAATAAATTCGTATTTCTCCGAGTCCAGTCCTATATGATCTCATCATACAATGTGTCTCCACTTTCATGTCACTACATGACGATCCCGAATCAAGGTCGTCATACAAGTTTATAATGAATTGCAACTATAGATATACCATAAACAAAGTACTTTCTTTGCTTACTCTCTATAGACTATTTAGATTACTAACTTCAGACTTAAATCCTCTTGTGTATCAAACATACACAGAGTCTAAAGGTACAAAAGTAATCAAGGTAAACAAGACAATTGGACAATATGTGATATAAATAAAAAAATTTGATAAATGAATAATGCATTTATTATTATTACAATAATCAATTCCGTTTACAATACATGAAGCTCTAGGGCATATATCCAAACAATCTCCCACTTGAACTAGAGAAAATGGGACATGTCATGTAATCCTAAACCCTTTAGGCGACCTTCAAAAACTTTAGCCGATAAGGTCTTTGCAAACGGATCAGCCAAGTTGTTTGCGGATACAATCTGTGTGACAACGACTTCTCCTCTCTGCACTATCTCCCTGATGAGGTGAAATTTTCGCTCAATATGCTTACCCCTCTTGTGTCTTCTTGGTTCTTTGGAATTTGTCACTGCACCACTATTATTGTAATAAAGTGTGAATGGTTTATCCATATCTGGAATAACTTCCAGATCTGCCAAGAACTTATGGATCCAGACTGCTTCCTTAGCTGCTTCACAAGCTGCAACATATTCAGCCTCCATGGTGGGGTCAACAATACAAGATTGCTTTATGCTCTTCCATATTATAGCCCCACCACCTAGGGTGAACACTGATCCAGATGTTGATTTCCTAGAATCGACATCCGTCTGAAAATCAGAGTCATTATATCATTTCAGGATCATATTCTGACTTGAATATACAAGATATAATTTCTCATTCTCCTAAGATACTTGAGAATATGTTTCACCCCACTGCAAAGCAGATGTCCGATCTTGTGCATAACATAACATACATAAGACTTCCAACAACTGAAGCATATGAAATATGTCTCATCTCCCCAACTCATTGAGGTGTCTTCGAAGACTGTTCCTTAGACAAATGAATTTCATGCTTGAAAGATAAATTAACTTTCTTGGAATTCTGCATACCAAATCACACAAGAATCTTGTCGATATAAGTTGCTTGAGACATTGCTAACAGTCGTTTCTTGCGATCCCAAATGATCTGGATCCCAAGTATATAACTTGCCTCTCCAAAATCTTTCATTTGGAATTGGTTAGCTAGCCAGATTTTCATGTTCGATAATATCTTTACATCATTCCAATGAGTAAAATATTATCGACGTATAATACAAGGAAAACCACCTTACCATCATTGATACGCTTGTAGACAGAAGGCTCATCGATGTTCTGCTCAAAGTTATAAGACTTGATCGTAGTATCAAACCTTATGTTCCAAGATCTAGATGCTTACTTAAGCCCGTAAATGGACCCTTGCAACTTGCAAACTTTTTGCTCCTGACCTTGAGTTATGAACCCCTCTGGTTGTACCATATAGATACTTTCATCAAGATTTCCATTCAAGAATGCAGTCTTGAAGTCCATTTTCCAAATCTCAAAGTCATAATATGCGGCAATGGAAAGAAGAATCCTGATGGATTTAAGCATGGCTACTGGCGAGAAAGTCTCTATATAATCCACTCTCTCTTTCTGGGTATAACCCCTTTGCCACTAGCATAGCCTTAAAAGTCTGTACTTTCCCATCTATTCCTCTTTTTCTCTTGTAGATCCACTTGTAACTTATGAGTTTTACTCTATCAGGTTGGTCTACAAGTTTCCAGACTGAGTTAGAGTACATAGAATCCATCTCGAGGTTCATGGCTTTAAGCCATTCCTCTTTATCAATATCTTCTATTGCACTACAATAGGTCAATAGATCATCTATACCATCACAAGATGCAACAAACTTGCACCTCTCAATTTCCTAGATAGCGTTCAGGTTGTCGTACAACCCTCCCTCTACATCTAGGTGGTATGGTATCCTTATAAACTTGCATCTGACTTTCAGATGTAGAAGGTGTTATGTCTTTGTCAATATTTGATAATGGTTTACTGGTCGTACCAGCAAGTAAGTCCTCAAGTAAAACTTTACTTCGATGTTTGAACTCTCTGTCATATAATCATTCTTAAGAAATGTAGCATTTGTCTACACAAATACTTTATTATGATATGGACTGTAAAAGAATCCACCTCTAGTTTCCTTAGGATAACCTACAAATAAGCACACCTGTGAACATGGTTCCAACTTAGGAGTCTTGTTCTTTAGCACATGTGTTGGACACCCCCATATGCGAAAATGTCACAAACTAGCTTTACGACCATTCCAAAACTCTAAGGAAGTCATAGGAACAGACTTAGAAGGAACTACATTCAGGATATACATCGCTATTTCCAATGCATACCCCTAGAATAACTAGGTAGAGTGTTATAACTAAACATTGATCTTATCATGTATAGTAGGGTCCGATTTCTCTTTTATGCAACACCATTTTGTTGTGGTGTTTTAGGTAATGTGAGCTGTGAAATAATTCCATGCTCAACTAAGAATTCCTCGAAGTCTCTATCAAGTTATTCTCCTCCAAGATCAGATCGTAGAATTTTGATGCTTTTACCTAATTGGTTCTCAACCTCAGCACGATATTCTTTGAACTTTTCAAATATATCTGACTTGTGCTACATTAGGTAAACATACCCATATCTAGAATAATCGTCAATGAAAGTGACGAAGTATTAATAACCTCCTCAGGCTTTTACATTAATCGGTCCACAAACATCCGAATGTATTAGCTCAAATGTTTCTTGGGCTCTTATCCCTTTTTCAGTAAAAGGTCTCTTAGTCATTTTACATTCTAAACAAGATTTGCAGACATGTAAAGTACCAAGTTTTAACTGGTTTAAAACTCCATTCTTAATTAATCTATCTATCCGGTCAAGGTTAATGTGACCAAGTCTAAAGTGCCATAGATAAGTACCATCTTGAGAAATCTTTTGCCATTTAGTTTTAGATCTTTCAATCTTAAACATTTCAGTATTAAACAGTGATTCATGTGTTAACGGCCTTAACACATATAAATTATTTTTGGAGTTTCATGTTCATATATTTAATCCATTTCTACTAATAATAATTGACTTATTATTAAATGAAATAGAAAAATCACATTCCATAAGTTTTGTTACATAAATTAAATTCTTGTGAAAACCGAGAATATAAAGCACATCATTCAAACACAAATAATTGTTATTAAAGTTTAATTTGGAAACTTCCATTGCTCTAGCTGAAACAGCATCATCTGCCCCAACTCTCATGGTAAAGCTACATTCAGCAAGGTCCTTTCATGAATCAAGTAGCTGCAAAGAACATCAAACATGGTTAGTGGCACCAGAATCAACAATCCAAGCAGATTTATCATCCTCCATTAAAAGAGACTCAATAACAAGTAAATCATATTTACCTGTATTATTTTTCTCCTTAAGCTCAGCTAGGTATTTTGGACAATTCTTTTTCCAATGCCCTTGTTGTTCACAATGGAAACATTTTCCTTTGGCAATGACACCTTTAGAGCCTTTGTTGTTTTTCTTCTTCATTGGCTTTGCCTTTGCCTTCCAATTGCCTTTCTTATTTTTCTTTGCAGATTTAGAAGATTCGGCAACATTTGCTTCAGCATTGGACCTACGAGAACCCATCATCATGGACTCATAATTGATGAGCTCATTTAGCAGTTCAGTCAACATAAAAGTCAACTTATTCATAGAACAGTAGCTTTTAAACTGCATGAAACTCTTAGGAAGTGTTTCCATGATCATGGTCACCTGGCTTTGCACATTGATACGTGCACCATGGGTTTCATCCATATTTAGATGAGACATCATCCTCAAAATATGGTCTCAGATTGATGTACCTTCCTTCATCCTAACGGTCAATATAGAGGCAATAGCCTCATGTTGTGCCCACTTTGAAGGCTGCCCAAACATGTTTTGTAAAGACTGCATAATCAATAATGCTGTCGCCATAGGCTGATGTTGTGCAGTAAGAACCTCAGACATGGAAGCTATCAATTAACTATGAGCTTTCTCATCGGCCTTAATCCAGTTATTACAGGCATTGCGTGCAGCTCTGCAAGCATTAGGTGCTAGCTCAGGAGGTTATTCCTCCATTAGGATAAATTTAAGGTCTTCGCAGATCAAAATAGCATTCAATTCACTTTTCCATTTAACATAATTTTCCCCAATCAATTTTTTTATTTGAGAATTGAGATAATTGCATATGCCATGGCTGAAAAATAATAAACACGCATTCAACATTCATTCATCGCATATTAAAATTGTCAAACATTTATGCATACAATTAAACATGATGTATGATTAATGTATAATGAATTAGAAACCTAAAAGAATTACTATGCCTCGGTTATCTATCATCCCACAAATAAGTGGCGCCGTAGGGTAGGTAAAGTATTAGCATGATAGATTGAGACTTTCTCAATTGATTAATATATATATATATATATATGAAAGAATTCTTATTCCTATATCAATCAACTACCGTCATTTTGATCAAGAAAGCTTTGATTAACAACTTAATCATTCCTTTATAAGTGTGACCCATTATTTCGGAACCTTTGGACTTAACTAGTGAAGCGCCGCCGTAAGGTAGGTCAAATCACTAGATACATCTAAAGTCCCTATCCTCTCGGAATCCAAACATGATATTGACCCAAAATAGACACCATCCGTAGGGGGACGGGAGCAAAGCCGTCTCAAGGCGCCTTTTGAATCTCATGTTTCTGGATAACAATGGAGATCGTGAGATATATTATGGTATACCCCTCTCTCACTCACTATTAGAAAGTGTAAGGTTTCTATCACACTAGTTTCTTAATGTATTAAGATTACGCTCAGCTAAAAACATAACCTTATTAATACTAGTGGATTATTAGTGATCTAATTAATTTTAACTCTTAAAATTTTATTCACTAATCCTGATTAGTCTCTACTAACCATTTACTTAATTAAACTAATTCAATAGAGTTGCTTATAGTGATATAATCATTTACTATTAAATCATTAGTCCACTAATAGGTTTTAAAATATAGAATTCAACGAACAGACCAAATGTTATTAAACCATTTAATTGATAAAAACACATTATTTATTCCAAAGGTACGTGGTATTGTATTCCAAATGCAGACCATATTACCGTCCATTCAAAATTGGCTATGTAATTTATGTCCGGGTTTCCATCCGGTATACCAAGGAAAATAATGTACTCATAAGGTCCATTTGTATTAAAACTTGAATTCGTAATTTTTAAACCTTTTAAACCTATTAATCCATTTGCATGCATCTCATATTCTAATTTAACTTTTTAAATTACATAAAATCATATTTTATGAGTAGAATATCATGCATGTTAACATGTTATTGTTGGGATTTATGTCCTAAAGCTTCATGTATTGTAAACGAAAATGATTACTGTAATAATAATAAATGTATTATTCATTTTATCAAAGTTGTTTGATTTATATCGCATATTGTCCAATTGTCTTGTTTACCTTGATTACTCTTGTACCTTCAGACTTAGTGTATGTTTGATGCATAAGAGGATTTAAGTCTGGAATTAGCAATCTAAATAGTCCGTAGAGAGCAAACAAAGAGAGTACTTTGTTTGTGGTTTATCTATAGCTGCGGTCCATTCTATACATGTATGACGACCTTGATTCGGGATAATTCATGTAGTGACATGGGAATGAAGGCACATTGTTGTTGGGGTTGGTGCTCATAGCGCCAATTCACGGTTGTATTTCTGTTAAAACTTCTGTAAAACATTATTATTATGAATAATATATGCAGTTTCTTAATATAATCTATTCTTATATATGGAAAGACGTAATGACCCTAGAATGATTAGTCATGATACAGTTGCAAAAGCGTCGCAACGGACATTGAGATGTATCATGACGTTGTCATTCTCAGACAGTTCCTGGTCAAGGTTTACACTACTTGGTCAGTATAGTAAACCCGTTGAGACCGGTACATGTCGTATACTGGAATATATGATTCCAATGGTTTCTCAATGAACCATAAGTCTTGGAGACTAGTATAGACGTGTAGGTGTTTATAGCGGATATAAACACTGAATGACTCACCGAAGATTCTTAATGGATGGTACACCAGCGTCAATAAGAATCTTCTTGGGTTGAGTAGCACTTGTGATTCTTAGACTTGAGATGCCATTGTGGGCACATGAGACATCTTCTACACTTAGACGGCAGTCACGTCACCGATCTATTTAGATCAGACCTCTGCCTGTTCGTTGGGTGTGTAGATAGATCCTCAGGGTGTCCTATGTGTATCAAGATATGATCCGTCAGTTCTGTGTACCAGAGCATAGTAGTCCATATGATTAGCAATCAGATAAAACCATGGGCCCGTGGTAAAGTTTAGAAGCTAGTTCTAAACATTCTTTCGAGATTGCTAATAGAATAGTCGACTGGATAATCTCGATAGAGATTTGAAGTTTATATCTATATCTCTGGGATTTATCCGGATACCTGTGACGGAGGAATTATACATTTGCGATGACCTCGACCTGTATGGTTCAGCGAGATTATCCGTGATCGTCATAATCTACGGGTGGATAGATTATGGACACGAAATTAGATTTTGTGACGGATATACCTGAACCTAGAGAGTCTCAATAATGAAACATACTCGTTGAGCACTAGAGCAACATAAATAAATAATATTGATTATTTATAAAGTCGTTTAATGGTTAAACGCAAGATACATGCTAAAGAGACTAGATAGTCATTTCCTAATTATTGTGTTTTACATTTAATACTTGATTAATTTAAATACACATTAATTAATAGTAAAATGAGTTATTTGACTTATTTCCTAAATGAATATATGTTTTTAATATTTAATGTAAATATTATACATATATTTAATATATTTGTATTTGATTAATTAATTAATTATTTAATTGTTAAATGATTAAATTAATTAAAATATAAATATCTTACATTAGGATATTTAAATTAAATGACATTAGTTGCATTTGTTGACCAAAATAAATATCTAATAAAGTAGTTTATAAGATATTTGTGCAAGTTGATATAATGATAATTGAAATGAAATTGAAATTACAATTTCTTGTATTTGGCTTTGAATTTCGGCCAAGGTGGAAATGTTACAAGTATATATTGTTTTCATTTCATTTAATGTTAACCTAATACACTTTATCAAAACAAACACCATTGAAGAAACCTAAAGGAAGCTTGAGAAAGAAAGAAAGATCAAAGGAAAGCTTGATTTTAGTAAGTTTTTTCAACTTACTATTAGTAAGGAAATTGTTCCTTAGGATCTAGGCTTCAATATATGATATCCTTAGGTTATTTCCTTCTTTGTTCTTTGTGGTTTTTGTTGATGGAAGTTTTGGTGAAGGTGTTAAAACATGTAAGATGATGGAAGTTTGTAACTAGTGTAGTTGTAAACATTCTTTTAAGGTTTATGAAACCATGTTGCTATCTAGAGTTGTTGACCCACTCTTAATTACCTAGATTTATCTTGAGTTATTCATTGTGTTGAGACTTGAATTGGATGGAAGAATGATGATTGAAGTAATTGATTTAATGTAAATGGCCTAATTTGTCCATTTTGTGGAAATTGAAAAATTAGGGTTCTTAACTAATTCCAAATTTGGGGCTTTTCATATATGTGAGCATTTTGTGGTGTGTATATGATGCATGCAAAGTTTCATGTTGATTGGATTTCATTTGGATGAGTTTTGAAGCATGAAATGACCAAATGGTCAATTTGGGCACCAAATGGTGCATTCGGCTTTGGCATCAAAAATTGGGGATTTTGGTTGCTTTGGTGTTTTGATGTTTTGAACATGCTAAGTTCATCTTAGAAATGATTTAGAATCATTCAAAATTGATTGGATCAATTTCGGACTAAAATGGACAAAATACCATATAAGGGTAATTTGGTAATTTCACTTGAATATGATTCATTTGAAATTTTGTTTCATAATTTGATTATTGGGTAATTAAATAAATATGTTTATTTAATTAATCCAAGAAAAATTTTTGAAATCTGAAAATCGGATTTTCACCGCTTCCGCTGCGTTACCGGATTCACCCCCTAAATAACCCCTTCAATTGTATGATGAGATCATATAGGACTGGAACTAAAAATTCATTTCTTTTAATATCTGTTAACCAAAGAAATTCATTTTATCTAATAGATGGTCATATGGATTTGATCTTAATCTTGAGTGTACTACGAACTCCTACATGACAGACTATGTCGTTTGATTTACTAGGGTGAGGTTGGTGTTGTATTCCCGACCAATAACTACATATTTTGGGGATATAGTTTGGTGTGTAGCTAGGGAACATTTTACATAGATATGAAACTCACTCATTCTTTTGAGAAGCAGAAGAATATATATTTTAAGAGTTGATTCGGGACTTGAACACTTTGAGCGTTCGACTTTTCTATTATGAATAGAAGTTTTATATTCATAATTGTTATGAATTAATTGATCATTATAGAATCAATGGTGGTTAAGAGACAAAATATTTAGAGGGGTTTAACGGACTTTTGACCCGACTTTATTTATGAGATATTCGTTAAGGGCTATATCTATATGTAATGACTATATCGATTGACACCGAAGATGTTCGGTTTATTTTATCCTTCTATGGTAACGAGAGTTCAACTTCGAGTTTTTAGTGGAATAACGCGGAGTTAATAATTCGTAATATTTGATTAAAGAGTTTAATTAATATTTCAGAATTATTGGAGCTCGGAACCGTAGGTCCATTTGGTCCCCGTGCTAGCTCAATTAACTGTAGCAAACCTAATATAATTAGATTGTCTAATGAGATTATAATATTTATTGTCACAAATGAAAACTATGTTAAATTAGTTTAACTTAATGTTTTCTAGAATTGTTGATTATGAGATAATCATGTCTTGATTATGAGATAATCAAGTTAGTAATAATTATTAGATAATTACTGTAACATAATTGAAGGTAATTTAATCATTATTAAGATAGCGATTTTTATTTACCTTGGAGACAAAACCATATGGCTTGCCATGCTCTCCAATTTATTATGTCTGTTAGGTGGCATGTATACACCTAATAGTTTTGTCATTAGCTAATCCATTTTTATGCTTTGGTATGGCCTACACATTTATGTGTTTGCCATTGAAAGAAAGCATTGGATGGTTAATGACAAAGTCCTTGTCTTTAGCTTATCATTTCTTATGATTTGGTATGACATTCACATTTTTGTGTTGGCCATTGCAAGAAAGCATTAGATGCTTAGTAACAAGATTAGTTGGCTTGTGTAAGATAATATAATCTCTACCATTTCTCTCACTTCTACGGTTAACATTTTGTTGGACAATTATGACCCATAACATTATACAAATTAACTATGTGATAAAAGAAATTGCTACTTTATCATTTTGTAATTGGATTACTTGGATATATAAATGATAAAAGTCCATATGGTTAAATCAGATTAATAAGATATGAGACAGTATTAATCAACGAATGATTTAATCATTAAATATCCATAGTCATAGTATTATCGAGACTGGACATCGATAATGCGAAATAGACTAGTTATGGAAGCTTAACGGCATAGTTCTCATACATTTAAGTATTGGATACTTATGCAAGTGTGATAAGAGGTTCTGTTAGCCGTTGGACCGGGAATAGCTTCGCTCTGGATAGACCCCTCGGAATCCCATTGGTAGTATGACTATGTGTCTTTGGGAATCCGAATCAGGGTAGGTGTATGTGGTCTTTAACTTGAGACTTGCATCGCTAATACTTGCAACAATCAGTATACTTTGGTTTTGGTCGTCCGGAGCTTTAACAGGTTCTGTGTACGCCTCTGTTGGGTTTACTGAGAATCGTAGTGTATTGGGTGTGATGTCAAGATGGGAGTATCACTTCAGTCATATGGAGATGATGATCACACAAGATACGGTACTAGTACTCTTGAATGCTGTAGCTATTGGGATAGTATGACTAGGTCATGATTATCCGATTACAGAGACTAGTTACGCGGGATCCGATATATGCTTCGTACGGGGCAGACACAATTCCAACCCTAGGCCTAGCATGTTACATCTGATACTGGATTGTATTACACAATACTTTATATTCTATGCCTAATACAGATTATATATTCTTCGTTGAATATTTCTGGAGAATTGGGTAGGCACAGTGCTTTACTAGAAGCCAACCATGTCTTGTAAATCGGTGCGAACATGGTACATGGTACGCACGTGTTCGGATATCCGATGAGCATATTTACTGCCTACATATCCAGGGATCTCTTGGGTCGCTTCCCAAAGATTCACCAATGACATTTGACTCTAACAGAATTAATCTGGGATTAATATGAGAGAAAAATTAATATGGGATTAATTGCGGCAAGAATTAATTCGTCTAGAAGAGAGAACACGATTAATTTAGAAAATCGATTAAATAATATATTGGATATATTAATTGAAATCGGATTTCAATGCGGAATTAAAATTAGATTTTAATTCGAGCAAACGAATTAATTTAGAATTAATTCGTAAGCAACTTTCGTAATAATTTTGCTAGGCATTATTATTTAATTAAATTGGATTTAATTACGTCGCGACGGAAAATTCATTTAATCGGATTAAACGAACCTGGGCCCAAAGTGTGTTGTGTAAGCCAACTTAGATTTGGAATTGAAATTGGGTGGGACCCATAACTTACATCAACTTGTCACTATTTGTGATGTAAGTAGTTGGCAAAAAGTAATTGGATTATTTATTATACACAACCACCAAAACACTTTACTATTAACCTTTTCTCTCTTCTTCTCATTGTGGCCGATTGCTTCTCACTCTCTAAGGAAAACTTTTGTTTCAATTTTTCCATTAAAGCTAGCACTTTAGGAGTTGAACAAGGTGATACGAAAACTCACCCAAGTGTTTGGAACTCAATTTCAAGCTTGGTGTTTCTACATTCAAGGAATTTTTAAATTTTCATCCGTTCAATGTAAGTATTTCTGCAACTTACTTGTTTAATTCACACTTTAATCTTGTTTAGAGATCCTTGGGATGTGTAGGACACACTAACAATGGTATCAAGAGCCTATCTAAACTTGATTAGATTTCTAGGGTTTATGGACTTTAATTTTGGGATTTGCTTGGAGCATATATTTTTCAAAATTGATTGTTTGGTTATGGTTGGATAATGATAACTTAGAGTTATGCAAATTGGATTTGTAAAAAATTGATTGGATCAAAATTTCCCTAATTATCTTACCTTGGCCGAAACTTGACCCTAGAAAGCTCATGGTGATTTTTTGAAAATTTGACAATTGGATTTGTTAATTGGCATGAAATGTATGTTAAATTTTGATTTAATTGGATTGAAATCAAATTGCATGATTATTTCCTTTCCTTTGCCGTGAGTTGAAGCATGTTGTTGTAGAATTGATTTTGCTTCAATTTATATGGACATGAATTGGAAAATTAAGCATGATTAATTAGATTAATTATATTTTGAAAATATTAGATTAATTGATTTATTGTGTTAATTACACTTTAAATGGATTAATATGATATTTGAATATTATGCTAATTTAATTGTTGTATTTGGGCTAATGGGCTTGGTTAGGCCAAATATAGTTTTGGACAATTGGGTTGGATCCAATTGGGCCTAAAACCATTTCCATAAAGTCCAAATATGACTTTTGGGCCTTTAATAATTTAATTGGGCCTAAATTGATTTTTGGCATAGGGTGATTCCTAATTGGGCCTTGGCATTTTTGGGTTTGATCCATAATGGCCAAAGTCCATGCCTAAATAATTAATTGAAAGCCCATTGGACTTTAATTGAATTGACATTGGATGCTAATTGAGCATTTGAGACCCATTTAGATTGGATTTGGAATCCAAGTCTAAAAGACACTAAAATAAGTGCAATTATTTAATTTGATATTAAACACGAATTAGTATTGGATACAATTTAAATTGGATTTAAAATTATAGTTCGATATAATTCAAGAATATATACTTTGAGTATTTATTCTTAAACGGGTTGAACTCGCGCAAATCAAATCATTGTATGAATATTGGATGGTCATTAATTGAAGATTAATTAATTGGATTAGATTGATTGAACAACATGCTTTGAGTCAATACTTGGATGTATTTGTATAAATAATGTGTATCAGATGGATATTAGTTGGGTGTGGGCAATTTTGGAAATTGTTCTAAATATGCGTGTCCAGCCTTTCACCTCATATTCTCTTTGTATTTATCTTCTCACCAATTCCCCTTAATGTAAATGGGGTTTCTTTATATATTATGAAATTGGGTAGAAGAATGTAAACTGCTAGCGAGAGAGAGGAAAGAGAGAGTGATTTATTCTAGGAACAAATTGTATTATATATCTATCCGTATATCATTATTAAATTTAATCACGCCTTATTTTGCTTTTAGAATGCATGTTTAAGGTGTATGATGAGACCTAATCAAAGATAATAATTTGGTTGCCAATTTACAAAAAACCCTCACTTTAATATTAAACGTAAAACGTTATTGTTATGAATAATATATGCAGTTTCTATAATATATATATCTTTTAATATGGTAAAGACGTAATGACCTTAGAATGACTAGTCATGATGTTGTTGCAAAAGCATCGCAACTGACATTGAGTTGTATCATGACGTTGTCATTCTCAGATAGTTCCTGGTCAAGGTTTACACTACTTGGTCAGTTAAGTAAACCTGTTGAGACCGGTACATGTCGTCTATACTGGAATATATGATTCCAATGGTTTCTTAATGAACCATTAGTCTTGGAGACTTGTATAGACCTGTAGGTGTTTATAGCGGATAAACACTGAATGACTCACCGAAGATTCTTAATGGATGATACACCAACGCCAATTAGAATCTTTTCGGGTTGAGTAGCATTTGTGATTCTTAGACTTGAGATGCAACTGTGGGCACATGAGACATCTTCTACACTTAGATGGCAGTCACGTCACCGATCTATTAAGATCAGACCTCCGTCTGTTCGTTGGGTGTAGATAGATCCTTAGGGTGTCCTGTGTGTATCGAGATATGATCTATTAGTTATGTATACAGAGCATAGGTAGTCCATATATGATTAGCAATCAGATAAAAATCATGGGCCCGTGGTACATTTTAGAAGTCAGTTCTAAATGTTCTTTTGAGATTGCTAATAGAGACGTCGACGGGATAGTCCCTATAGATATTTGACGTTTACATCTATATCTCTGGGATATATCCGGATACTGTGATGGAGGAATTATACATATGTCATGACCTCGACCTGTATGATTCAGCGAGTTTATTCATGGTCATCATAATTTACTGGTGGGTAAATTATGGACACGAAATTGGATTTCGTGACGGATATGCCTGAATCTAGAGACTCTGACTAATGAAATATACTCGTAGAGCACTAGGGCAACATTTATAAATAATACTGATTATTTATAAATTCGTTTAAAGGGTCATTTCTTAATTTTTGTGTATTTACATTTAATGATAGATTTTATCAAATACACATTAATTAATTGTCAATTGAGATATTTGACTAATATCATAAATATATATATGTTTTTGATATTTAATGTAAATATAATACATATATTTAATATTTTATATTTAAATAATTATTAAATTATTAAATAATTATTAAATTATTAAATAATTAAATTAATTAAATATATAAATATCTTAAGTTTAGATATTTTATTAAATTACTTTAGTTGCTTTTGTTGACTTGTTAAAAGGTTATATGGACTACCTATACTCTGTACACAGAACTGACGGATCCTATCTCGATACACATAGGACACCATGAGGATCTATCTACACCCAACGAACAGGCGGAGGTCTAATCTTAATAGATCGGTGACGTGACTGCCATCTAAGTGTAGAAGATGTCTCATGTGCCCACAGTGGCATCTCAAGTCTAAGAATCACAATTGCTACTCAACCCGAAAATATTCTTATTGACGTTGGTGTACCATGCATTAAGAATCTTCGGTGAGTCGTTCAGTGTTTATCCGCTATAAACACCTACACGTCTATATGAGTCTCTAAGACTAATGGTTCATTGAGAAACCATTGGAATCATATATTCTAGTATATGACATGTACCAGTCTCAACGAGTTTACTTAACTGACCAAGTAGTGTAAACCTTGACCAAGAACTGTCTGAGAATGACAACGTCATGATACAACTCAATGTCAGTTGCGACGCTTTTGCAACAACATCATGACTAGTCATTCTAAGGTCATTACGTCTTTACCATATTAAAAGATATATATATATATATATTATAGAAACTGCATATATTATTCATAATAATAACATTTTACAGAAGTATTCTCAAAGAAATACAACCAGGAATTGGCGCTCTGAGCACCAACCCCAACGAAAACTCCCACTTGCTCTAGTGCCAATAACGATTGTATCTAATACCCATCGACTCCATGTGTTTATCAAACAACTTTAAAGGTATGGCCTTCGTCAGCGGGTATGCCACATTATCTTCACTCGGTACCTTGCACACGACAATATCCCCTTGCGACATAATCTCTCGAATGATGCAGTACTTAGTAGACCATATACATCATAATGTACGAGTTCCAGTAAGTTAGTGGTGCGGTGTCCAACACCAGAAAATGAGGCTTTGGTCATCTTACCCTGAATACACGATTCACAAGTTGGATAGGATTCAATGGTGAGATCTGGTATCAAACCATTCTTAACTAATTGGGTAAAGCGTTTAATGCCTACATAACCTAGTCGCATATGCCAAAGTTCAATATTATTAATAATAGGTAAACTACGTTTATTAACTCCAGTATTTAAAATATCTTTTGAAGTTTACAATGTATAATGACCATGCTGGTTTGGACAACAAAGGATCTGAATATTACATTTATCATATAAATACAAAGAACAGTTAATATTAATACGATAACCTTCTTTATCTAATACAAAAAGAGATATAATATTAGCTACACATCCAAGTACAAAATGACAGTCATATAACAAAAGTGTCCCATTCGGTAATGAGATCTCGCATACTCCCACTGTAACTGCATCCAGTGAGTCTCCATTCCCGAATCGCAACCGCATCTCTCCAGGCTTTAGTCTCCTACTTTCCTTCAGCACATGCAACAAATTGCAAATGTGAATAGGACAAGCAGAATCTAAAATCCAGGTGGATGTAACGGCTTTACAAGCTAAAGATATATCAATAACTGGAAAAATAAATATACATGATGTAGATGTTCTCTCCCTCCTCAACTGGGCAATGTAGTCAGGACATTTCCTTTTCCAGTGCCCGACTTTGCTGCAGTGATGGCACTTGTCGTCAGAAGCCCTCTTGGGCTTAGCTATCTTTTCCTGTGGTTGAGGACCAAAACCCTTCTTCTTCTTCCCTTTCTTATTCTTTCCCTTTGACCAAGTATGGGAAGAACCAAAAAGAGAAGTAGGTCTCGGAGGGTGAGTTGGTACTCCATTCTTGAGGTCCTCTTCCGCCATGAGCAACATCCGATGCAGCTCTTGGTAGGTATAGATAATCTCGTTCATGTTGAAGTACATCACGAACTGGCGATAAGAAGCTGTGAGAGAACCAATAATGACACTCCTACCGAGAATGTCATTCAGAATGAGTTTATGTTGCCTCAATTGATCAATCAAATCGATCTTCTGAAGAACATGCGGGCTAACAGCTTGGCCCTCATCCAATCGCGCATGGAACAGTTCCATTGCGACCTTATGAACAACAACTTATTATTGGTTCTCAAACGATTGTCTTAATCGTGTCATCATAGTATAAACATCTGACATGCCATAATATTGTTTCTTGAGTCCCGGTGAAAGCGAACTTAAGATGTATGATTTAACTTTTAAATCATCATCCTTCCAAGCTTGGAAGACTTCGCGTTCTTCCGGTGTAGCATCCTCTGCCACAACAATTGGAAGTGGACCCTCAAGAACATATCTCAACTTCTCGGAATCGAGAACAATCCTCAAATCCAAATCCCAATCGGCGAAGTTATCAGCGCATTTAAGTTTGTTCGCATCAAGCATACGCACAAACTGATTAGCAGATGGTGCCGCCATCGTAAATCTATCGTATAGATCACAAAAAATGGTTAGCAGAAATTTAAGCAGTTTCATGCAATATCAGAAGCATAAACTAGATCATGGATTTTTAATCTAAAAATGCACCTCCCACTAAATCATGCAATACTGTAATCCCCAAACAGAATATAAAGATTTAATAATTAAATTAAATAAAAATAGTGAAAAGTGGATCCCATGAATATATTTCAGCTCACAGTAGAGGCACGGTCTCGCCTACGTATATTCATCAGGTAGACAACTCATTTGTTAATCACTCAGTAGTGACTCCTGGGTTCCAGTCCTGGTCGTTTCTCGTTGTGACTGCTAAGGCAGGCCTAAAGGAGACGTACCAATGTTAAACTCGTCAATGATAAACTCAAGCTACTTGCGTAACCCTGACAGCTAGGGCACGTTTAGGATAGCGCTTTCGCTTGAATTTATCTAGTATCTGACATACATCTGGTATAAATAAATCTCTATCGGCTACACCCTCATAATAGAGGCACGATCTCAGATATAGTCACAGAGAAATATTCATAAACCGTATTAACAAGACGGGCCATGTAATATGCATCAAATACATAAATTACATAAAACCTTATTATTTAGGGATTTTATGCAAAAGATTATTTTTAATTTATTTAATCAAATTAAAAAAATACATGCATGTAACAAGTAAAGAATAAATTAAACATTGAATTTAAAGGCATAATCATATTAGGGTGTCCAAAATCAGACTCGCTCTGATACCATTTTGAAAGGGGGTTTTATGGTGGAAATCTGGTAACGCAGCGGAATAGTGGAAAATCAAAATATTCCGATTTCAAAAATTTTTCTCGGATTAATCAAATAAACTTATTTATTTAATTATCCAATTATCAAATTCTGAAAAATTACACAAGAGATCAATTTCTTGGTAATTACCGAATTGCCCCAAAACTTTGTAAATTGATTATTTTAGCCCAAAAATTATCAAATATAATTTTGGATGATTCTAAATCATTTCTAAAATTTTTTTCAACACATCTAATGCATCAAAATCAGATTTCACACAAATCCCCAAATTTTCTCAAATTTCCGTGACATCCCCAAATTTTCAAGTAATTACATTTTGGTCCATTTTTGTTCAAAACATGCCAAGATCAAATCCAATCAACCCAAAAATTTACATGCATCATATTCATACCATAATAAATCACATATATGAAAAGCCTCAAATTTTGAGTGGGTTATGAACCCTAATTTTTCAATTTTACCAAATTAACAAAATCCAACACTTTAATCCATTCAATACTTCACCAAAAAAGCCTCACCACTTTGAAATAACTCTAGAACAATTCTATATCACCAAGGAGTGGCTTACTAACTCTAGAATGGCAAATTTGATTTTCAAAGAATCAAAAGTAAGCATTTGAAACCATTTCAAGGCTACTTACATACATGAATCTTTCATCCAAGTTCTCAAACAAATAAACACAAACTATAAGAGTAGAAAGAACATCAAAGCATCACAAAATTAAGCTAAGCATGTAAGAAACAAATTTCATGTTGAAGGTTGAAGGTTAAGAAGAAATGCTTACAAAAACAAGCTTTTCCAAGCCTTTTTCATTTTCTTCAACTTTTTGCTCTCAACTCTCTTTTGTGTTATGAACTTATGAAACCCTATAAGAAACAAAACATTATATACATGCTCCAATTTAGCCTTGGTCGAAAATGGTATATAGAAAAATATCATGATATTTTTTTTTTGTTTCATTTAAAGCTTTGTCAACTTATTAAAGTTGTAATGATTCAATTAAATAAGTTGACAAAGCTTTAAATGAAACAAAAAAAAATATCATGATATTTTCCGAGGTGCTTCGACCCTTTGTCTTTGTTCCCGAACCATCGAGTGTGAGATGCTTCGATCTCTGGGCTTTGTTCCCGAACTGAGTTGAGTTGATGGTGAGGTCGCGAGGTGCTTCGACCTTTGGGCTTTATTCCCGAACCATCCTTGGGCTTTATTCCCAAACTGTGCTGAGTTGATGACGATGTGCTTTGACCCACAGGCTTTATTCCTGAACCATCCCTGGGTTTTATTCCCGAACTGTGCTGAGTTGATGGTGAGGTGCTTCGACCCCATAGGCTTTATTCCCGAACTGTGCTGATTTGATGGCGAGGTGCTTCAACCACTGAGCTTTATTCCAGAACCATCCCTGGGCTTTATTCCCAAACTATGCTGATTTGATGGTGAGGTGCTTCGACCCCTGGGCTTTATTCCCGAACTGTGCTGAGTTGATGGCGAGGTACTTCGACCTCTGGGCTTTATTCTCGAACCATCTCTGGGTTTTATTCCCGAACTGTGCTGAGTTGATGGTGAAGTGCTTCGATCTGTGGGCTTTATTCCTGAACCATCTCTGGGCTTTATTCCCAACTGTGCTGGGTTGAGTGATGGTGTTTTGGTCAACCTGTATGACTTTTTGATCCTTCTGGGGAGTTTTTCCTGTGATGATGAGGTGCTTAGACCTCTGGGATTCATTCCCAAACTGCTGATAGTGTGGGCCTCGACCCTAGGATTCCTTCTTGAACTATCGAACTAATGGTGGTGAGACACTTCGCCCCCTGATCCGTCCTCATTCTCGAGGCTTATTCTCCATTTCCGGAGTTGTTCGTCCTCATTCCCGAGGTTGTTCTCCATTCGCGGAGTTCTTTTCTATTCTCGGAGTTGTTTTTCCATTCTTGGGGTTTCTTGTCCTTGCGGCCTTTTCTTTTTCTTCAAAGCCTACAAACACAAAACAAAAAATTGTATATATGCGACATGTATGCATGTATGCACGAATGCATTTCCTATTCCGATGGGTTTTCTTTGTCCTTTTGGCTTGATGTTATCCTTGGTTAGGCCTTCCTTGAGCTCTTTGGTGCCCTTTGCCTATAAAAGTCTTTGGTCGCCCTCTGGCCTGCTTATAGTTTCCTTCTATCAATTCTCATTTGGTGATTGCTTAATTCTCTTTGGTTTTATGGATCAATGTCTCATTGTGTCCCTTATTCGCCGGGTGGTAGACTGGTAGCCCCCAGACCTGGCTTAGCTTTCTGTTCTTCGTTACCTGCACTGGGTCAATGTGGATTACGCCTTTGTGAAAGCGGCCTTATCCTTTTGGGATACTGAAAATCATGTCTTCCGATCTATAGATTTAAACATATGCATTCTCCATGAAATTAGACTCCATTGTCTGTCACTATGTGATGTGGCATTTCGCATCGACATACTATATTACGGGCCATGAAATAGTCCCAATAGTCACACATATTATTTTCCTCAAAGAGTGCCCAATAATGAAACCGGAGAACCTTCAAAACACTCAATGCAACTCAAATCCAAGTCTTTGAATAAATCATCTAAGCTAGACTCACAATGTGTGTGCGCAAAGGTTCATTTACAGCTTGGTTCCCAGGTAAGCCAACTCAATGATTTCGTTTCAAAAAATTGGGATCGATGGGTCAAACTAGCCTAGATATCTCAATTATGCTCTGTAATTGCTTTTTCTGTGCTCAATATGGTATGTTTTTTTTTTCTTTTTCTTTTGTCTTTTTTTTTCCCAACACACCTACCCTTTAAGGTAGCATTTCTCCTCATGGTGGTCCTAATACTCGCCCATGGGTAGCTTCACGCTTATCGGTTATATGTGGTTTAAATTGTTTTTGAGACTTTTATTTTATTTTCAACCATACCACACATCATAACACAAGCAAATCAGGATAGACATCTGAGAAACCGGTTATTCAACGACCCACAATTTCTTCAACTAATCACTTTGCCAACTACTCAGGTTTTTACTGCTATAAACCTATAATTAAGTGCTTACGAGTCTAACATAGATCAAATACTCAAAGTATTGGATAAGAGTTCATCAAAAACTTATCGTTTCTAAGATTTCACCCTAAAGCAAACAATTTTGGCATTGGACTTATGCTTAACTATTAAGGACTAACAGGAAAAGACTCGAACAAGTAAGAAAAATCAATTTCTTTATGATTAATAAATGCAGGATTACAATTAAATAAATCTGGAAAATAAACATCTTCCTATTTTGCAGTTTCGTCTTCTTCCGTCTTCTTTCTTTCTTCGAGCGTCAGAATCTCCAACTGTAGTAGTTCTTCATCCCATTTATTTTCCTCTTTTACAACCTCCTCTTTGTCACTGCTCGAGAAGTTTTCCCGGGAATCTATCCCCTGATTTGTTTCATCTTCACTAATGTTGTCCCATGTCCCCATGCAAGAAGCTTGGTGGTTGAGAGTTTGGAAGACAAGACTTTCGGGCATGCCGGAGTTGATCATGTAGGTGGGTGGTGGAACAGAGTGGTAGTTGGGTAGTGGGTTTCTGTGTGTGTCGGGTTGTTCTCTTTTTGGGTTGGGTATCTTATTGGTGTCAATAAGGTTTTGGATCTCATGCCTAAGACGGGCGTAGATGTCAGTTTCATGGCCATTTTCCTGATGGAAGGGACAGTATAGGTTTAGGTTGAGGTGAGGTAGCACATGATTTGGAGATGGTCTTGGTTCTAAATGTTTTAGGAGTCATCCTCTTCAGCTTTTCAAATACCTTTGAAAAAGGTCTACCAAGATTGGAGAATCGCCTGTTTCTAATGGCAGCGACTGCAGCAGTGGCAGGCATGGTCTCTGAAGGCCCTACAATGGTCCTTCTATTCTGGCCATAAAACTTTCTCTTCTCGGCTTCATCTTCCTCAATATCCATAACAGTTTCTCTTAGCTGTCGAAAGTCGCTAATCATGGAGGTCATCCTCCTCAGCTTGTTATAAATGGAGGGCTTGGTGCCCTTAATGATCATCTTAATCTGGTCCTTCTCCGAGGGTCGTGTCTGTATTTTCAAGAACTGGCTTCTCCAACAATCCCCATAATCTTTGAAGGTCTCTTCTGGCTTCTATTTGGTGTTTTCTAGGTCACGGAGTGACAAGTATATCTCCAAGTCTGTGACATACTGGTTCAAAAAGGCCTCTACTAATGCCCTCTAGTCATCCCTGACCTTTTTCTCCAGGCCATGATACCATACTATGGGCGCCCCTCTTCTGCACTTGGCGCTTTGACAAACCCACTGAACTCATTACTGAAACATATTGTCGGAGATGGACCCTAGGATCTCCGTTTCTGTTGAACTTGGCCAACTCAGGCATTTTGAACTGTGGAGGCAGCTGTTCTTCGAAAGTCATCGCATCATAGTCTAATAGATCTTCATGATTTCCCTTCAACTTGCGGGTGACTGACTCTACTTGTTCTCTGAGTTTTTGTAATTCTGGCTGAGACCCTGCTATCCTTTCCGTGACATGTTTTGCCATGTCATCATCAAAAACATGGATTTCTTCGCTCACCCTAATCGGGGGCTCCTCACGCAGCATTCTCATTGTTTTCTATTTCCACTGTGCGGGGTACTGTCAAAGTGGCCACATCATTGATCAAATGTTGTAATTGCTCGGTAATTTTGGTGATATTAGACTCCACCTGATCCATGCGGGAACCTTCACTGTCTGATGCATTCATGCTTGCTAACCTCTTCTTGACAAGTCTTCCTTCTTCTCTAACCCAATAGATATCTACGATGGCTGTGAAGACAAAGGGTCATCATGATGCGTGTATGCATGCGATGCATGAGATGCATGAGATGCATGTGGTTATCAAAACAACATATATCATTCCGACCTTATTCCTACCACACTCGTGGTAAGTCTATTTCTGTCCTAGGTAGGGCTTATTTTATGCACCAATGTAGGGTACGCAAAATCATTCTCTCCTACGCTACAAGGGTGAACCTTGGCTACCTCAGTCCTTTTCCATTGGTAAAAAACAAAGATCACCCATTTACAATATTGACTGAGCCTATTATGGGGATCGTTCCATTGTCTAAAAATGATGAATTGGGCCCTCGATAATCATGATTGTGGCGGGGATGGACTTGGAGATATCCAAAAGTATACAAATATGTCATAACAAGGCGTACCCTTCCTGGATGAAAGCCAGTGCGGATATCAGACGCATGCATTTGGCATATTCGGATCATGTTTGGACCTTCTAAGCCCATTAAGGTTTTCATACAAGTTGGCACGTTATCATTTTAAAGCGTTCAATCAGATTATCGCAAGGTGCAAATTTTTCCCAGTTGAAAATGCCCAACAGGTTTACACTTTTACGATAGGATGGCTAAACAACTTCAAATGATATGGGGCCCAAACACAAGGTGGCCCATTATTATTTTGAAAAATTTTGGCCCAACCATCATAAGATACAAACTCGTTCGAGTTTAAGTGTCCCAATAAGTTCGTATCCTATGACAAGAGGCCTAAATGGATCCAAATGATAATAGTCACAAACACAAGCATATGGGTAGCTTCTAGAGGACATATAACTATGGTTCATATGTGGGCTTATAAGGGTATGGATAAAGGCTCCCGCCGGTGAAGGGTTGCTCACAACTAGGTCTTCCCACTCAAAGGTTCGAGCGACCAAGTGAGCACATTTTTTTTATATCCTCGGGTACGTGCCAGTGAGTAATGGTCATCACATAACGATTCGCCGTCTTGAGTGAAAGGGACTTCACGATACATGACGCCATCATGGTAAAAAGAGTATGCAAAATATATGAGACTTGGGTAACCAAAGCCAAAGCCACGGACACTACAAGGTATTATTTCCGGGCTGATTCTCCATCCCCAGTGGAGTCGCCATCTGTAGGAGCGAAGCGGGGTTTAACGATATGCCTATGATATTCGATGACCACAACACTGTTGGGCTCATAACCCGTAGAGAGTACAGAGTAGCCCGCGGGGAACTAAATCGGAGAATAAAGGAGTCGCCACCCAGTATGAACTGGGAAAAGATTTAAGGCCGCACTCACCCCTCACAAGGAAAGACCTAAAATCGTTGGGTTCGAAATGGTCTCTTACTTATGCCAGTATAATGGACGGGTTCATACAATGTTATAACCAAGTCTTATGTAGTTCATGCAAGACAATTCAAATAAACACACAAATTTGCACACCCATAAACATGAATATAAATAAAAGAAAATTAAATTAAGAAACACAAGGTACGATAACAAGAATAATAATCAAAAGCAAAAAAGAAAATAAATAAATGCAAATAATTAATCTCAAATACATAATGTAAAATAACTAAAGAGATAGAAATGCATAAAATATAAAGGAAGAGATTGTCCAGTGTATGTGCGTTCTTGTAGCATTCATAAACACGTTCGAACGAAGTGTTCCAGAGAGTTCACGTTCATATAGCGTTTGAAAACGCATTCAAACGGAGTAAGGCAAAATGCTTGCGTTCGAGTTGTGTTCGAAAACGCGTTTGAACGTTCTTATAAAAATAGCACTAATAATGACATAAACACACATATATGGGTATTTCCCGAGTGGTACGTGGAGTTGTATCCCAAGTACATACCGCACTACCGTCCATGCAGATTCGGCTATGGAATTTATGTCTCAGTTTCCATCCGATATACCACAAGGGATAATAACACATAGTCCATTAATGCAATAAAATAATAAAATAACAAAAATAAATAAAGGTAAATAAAGGGGAAATAATAATAAAAGTAAATAAAAAAAACATAATAGCAAAAATAAATACGGAATAATAAATAACGGTGAATAAATAAATAAAATGACAAATAACATTAAATAGATAAAAATAAATATAACAAAATACCGAAGAAATAAAATGTGACCAAAGAATTTGACCATCTTTAATGTAAGACTTTACATACCCAGCTGGACGTATTTCACGTCTAGCCAGGCGTGCCGTGTTCGGAACTATGAAAATAATAGTGTGCCCTCAAGTCTTACCTTTTAAGTTGCTTTCTTGGAAGGGTGTTAGGCCGTCGTCGGAAGGATTAAAGCTTGTTGTTTTTCTTGTTTGCTGGTTCACTATTTCTGCTCGCTGTTTTGCTGTTTCTGCTCGCTATTTTTGCTATTTTTGGGCTGCTGTTTTTGGGGTTTTTGGGACTGTTTTGTTGTAATTTAGGGGTTGTTTTGGGACTATTTTTTGGTCGGTTTAGGGTTGTTTGTTGTTCGTTGTGGCTTGGTCGGTTGAGGGCTGATTTGTTGGCTGGCGGTGTCGGTGCTTTGGCTGATTTGCTATTTTTATGTCGGTTGATTGTGTGTGTGTGTTCGGTGATGAGTGTGCGTGTGCTGTTGAGTGTGTGGCTGTCGTATGTGTTTCTTTGTTGATGCTATGTGTGTGTGTCTTTGTTTCTTTGTTGATGCCGTGTGTGTGTCTTTGTTTCATTGTTGATGTCGTGTGTGTGTGTCTCAAAAGTTTATGTTTGTCGTATGTCTCTAGGGTTTCTCTTGGTGACTTGGTCTACAATTATAGTTACAAGGGATCTCCCAAGCAAAGAAATAAATCAAATAAATTTGGGGGATATATTTTGGGAAAGAATCTCATGAATTTTGGTGAGGATGGCATTTCATATCTTGTTAAATTGGAAGGTGATTTGAAGGATTTTTGACATGTTTTTTTGCATGATATTTCTTTTATTTGGGAAGGCTTGGGCATGCATGGGCTTTGTGTGGGCCTTGGGCGTGTGCTGTATGGATTGGATTTCATGGGTTGTAGGGGTTTTGGGCCGAGGCTAAGGTTTGAAATAGAAACTGACTGAGCGAATCCGAGACGGGCTAGCAAGTTCGAATCCGATGTGGTGCTAATTTTGGAGTCTTTCCTTCCGACATTCGTTTCCCGCAACTTCCGTAAATTTTCAGGTAGTGCCTCCAGACGAGACTCATCATCGGGCTTATGCAAAAATGTAATGTCTACAACTATCCAAACAAATAACCAATCCATTAGATACTTGTAAAAATTTGGCTTCATAAATTAATAACTTAGGTATTAAGTCCTTCTGGGATCGATACATTTTATACTATTTGAACGATACATTTGCTTGCGTTATACGCGTGTGATTACACCGTTCAAGTTTTTGGCGCCGTTGCCGGGAACTTATTTATCTTTCACTATTAATTTTGAGGTTAGATACCTTTACTTGTATCTAATTTATTTTTACTTATTATTTCTGTTTTCTTATGTTTCAGGTTCTCAGACACTACATAAGACGAACTAGAAGCTTTGAAATCCGACCGCTTGACCCAGAAATTGAAAGAACCATTAGACAATTGAGAAGGGAAGGCGAGAATGCCAAGAAACACTGATCAACATGGAACCTGAACCTTTGGAAGTTGCACCACCAATTTCCATTCGAGATAGAACCATTCTGTTGGTTGACAGCTTCATTTCCCGTATTGTACTTCATCTCTTACCAGCAAATGCGTGTGACATCAAAACGTGCATTCAGATGTTACAGCAGTCAATTTAGTTTAGGGGGAATGCAACAGAAGATCCTAATGCCCATATTAGCAACTTCCTGGAAGTTTGTGGCACTTTCAACTACAACCGAGCAGCTAAAGAAGCAATGAGATTGCGTGTTTTTCCATATTCCTGGAAAGACAGAGCTAAAGCTTGGCTACAATCACTACCAGCAGGTTCCATCACAACTTGGAACACTCTAGCCACCAAATTACTTGTAAAGTACTTTCAACCATCCAGAACTGCAAAGCCGAAGAATGACATTACATCATTTGTGCAACATGACTCAGAATCTCTCTGCGAAGCTTGGGAAAGGTACAAAGATTTGTTTAGAAAATGTCCTCACCATGAGATTGCAAAGTGGCTACAAGTTCAAACCTTATATAATGGAATTTCTGGAATAATAAGAACCCAATTGATGTCTCTGCTGGAGGAGCTTTAATAGAAAAATGAGAAGATCAGGCCTGGGATTTAATTGAAGAAATGGCCAACAACAATTCATTGTGGCCAATAGAAAGGAGCATGATCCAAAGAATCGCAAGAATTTATGAAGTTGGAGCCAACACAGCAGTGAATGCCAAGCTAGATTTAATTTGCAAGAATCTAGAAACTCTTAACATGAAGGTTAATGCTAGATCTACAAGTTCACCATATGGAGGAGCACCAGAATCGGAGACAAACCAACAAAATGAGACGATGAATTATGTCAACAATTTCAACAGACATGTGAACATTCCATATTCCAACACCTACAACCCATGGTGGAGGAATCATCCCAATTTTGCATGGAACAACAATTCAGGGCAAAAGAATAATCCACCACATGGATTCCAACAACAAAACAAAGGCTAGGAGTACAAGAAAGAACCAGAATTGAAAGAATGGTTTGCAGAGATGTTCAAAAAGTAAGAAGCAAAATACGATGCTTTAGCAGCTATGGTTCAAAATCAAATAGCATTAAATCAAAGCCATTCAACTTCTATTAATGCACTGGAGAATCAAATGGGACAACTGGCTAATGCTCAAAGTTACAGACCGCCAAGTAACCTTCCTAGCAACACAAAACTAAAACCAAGGAACAGAGGGAATGAGCAATGTCAAGCCATAACTTTGAAAAGAGGTACTGAAATCGACAAAGATATTGGAATCAAGACATCCATTGAAGAAGTTCCAAAAGATGCAGTTACACAGATGGAGGGAAGAGAATCAAAGGAAAAAGAAAGAATCACTCCACCTCCACCTTTTCTACAGCGTCTCCAGAAAAAAAAAATTGGACAAACAGTTTGCTCGATTGCTGGAGGTATTCAAAAAGCTACATATCAACATTCCATTTGCAGAAGTGTTGGAAGAGATGCCCAACTATGTCAAATTCATGAAAAACATTCTTTCACAAAAGCGGAGATTGGGAGATTACGAGACAGTAGCATTGATAGAAGAATGCAGCGCCATTATTCAGAGGAAACTTCCCCCAAAGTTGAAAGATCTTGGGAGTTTCACTATCTCATGCACCATTGGAGAATATTATATCGGTAAAACTTTAAGTGATTTAGGTGCTAGTGTTAACTTAATGTCTTTTTCGATTTACAGGATACTGCAGATTGGAGAAGCAATGCCCACCTCAGTCTCTTTACAACTTGGTGATAGAACACTCGCTTCCGAGAGGTGTAGTTGACGATAGGCTGGTCAAAGTCGAAAACTCATTCTTCCAGCAGATTTCATTATCCTTGACATGAAAGAAGATAAAGATGTACCTATCATCCTTGAGAGACCATTTTTGGCTACAGGTCGAACTGTTATTGATGTACAAAAAGGAGAACTAACCATGAAAGTGCAGGTCCAATAATTTACCTTCAATGTTTTCAAAGCCATGAAATTCCTGAGTGATAAAAATGAGGAAGAATGTTTCAGAATTGATGTTATAGATAGTGTAATCCAGGATATTGATGCAATACCACTTCCCACGGATAAACTTGAAGCTTGCATCACCAACATGACTGACAGTGAGCTAGATGCTGAAATTTCGGAATGCATCAACTATCTTGACAGACCATTTCGCTTCAAATCAACACCACGAGTGGAAATTCTGGAACTACCGAAGAAAGAGCGAATAAAGCCTTCGATTGATGAACCACCGCAGCTGGAGCTAAAGCTACTTCTGAGCCATCTCAGGTATGCATTCTTATGAAACTCTTCTGAATTAATTGTGATTATTTCTTCGTCGCTAACATTGGAGCAGGAAGAAAAGCTACTGGGAGTGTTACGAGAACACAAGAAAGACATTGGATGGACTATAACTGACATTCGAGGCATTAGTCCATCATTTTGTATACACAAGATTCTGATGAATAACAAGTACAAACCTATAGTGGGGCATCAACGGAGATTAAATCCAATCATGAAAGAGGTTGTGAAGAAATAAATCATCAAATTATCTACCCATCTCTGACAGCACTTGGGTGAGTCCTATACAATGTGTGCCAAAGAAATGAGGAATAACTGTAGTCACAAATGAAAATAATGAGCTGATTCCAACAAGAACAGTAACTAGATAGAGAGTATGCATGGACAACAAGAAGCCGAAAAAAGTAACAAGGAAATATCATTTCCAGTTACCATTCATTGACCAGATGCTAGACAGACTGGCGGGACATGAATTCTATTACTTTCTGAATGGATATTCGGGGCATAATCAGATTTCCATCGCCCTAGAAGATCAGGAGAAAAATATTTTTATATGTCCGTATGGTACTTTTGCTTTCCGCAGGATACCATTTGGATTATGCAATGCTCTTGTTACATTTCAACGTTGCATGATGGCCATATTCTCAAACACGCTGGAAAAAAGTATGGAGGTTTTTATGGATGATTTCTCTGTGTTTGGAGACTCTTTCGACCACTGCCTGCAAAACCTGGAACAAGTGTTACAAAGATGTGAAGATACTAACCTGGTACTTAACTGGGAGAAATGCCACTTCATGGTGCAGGAAGGCATCGTCCTTTGACATCGAATCTCACAAAAGGGAATCGAGGTAGAAAAAACAAAGATCGATACAATTGAAAAACTACCTCCACCAATATTTGTCAAAAGGATTCAGAGTTTTCTCGAACATGCTGGCTTTTACAGGAGATTTATCAAAGACTTCTCAAAGATTGCTAAACCTCTGTGCAATCCTCTTGAGATTTATGTGCCTTTCAACTTCACCAAAGAATGCCACAAAGCTTTTCAGATCTTAAAACATAAGCTCGTCTCTGCTCCCATCATTGTAGCACCAGACTGGAACCTTCCATTTGAGGTGATGTGCTATGCTAGTGATTTTTCTGTAGGTGCAGTTTTGGGACAACCCAAAGTAAAAATTTTCCATACCATTTACTACTCAAGCAAAACTCTGAATGAAGCTCAACTCAACTACACAACTATTTAAAATGAGTTGCTTGTAGTTGTGTTCACTTTTGATAAATTTCACTCTTATCTATTGGGTCTCAAAGTGGTGGTCTACACAGATTATTCAACAATCAAATACCTGATCGTGAAGAAAGATGCCAAACCCAGATTGATTTGTTGGATATTTCTACTGCAAGAATTTGACATGGAGATTCGAGATAGGAAATGGAAAGAAAACAAAGTGGCAGATCACTTATCGAGGCTCGAAAATGGAGAAACAGCTGGCAAATAAGTGAAAATCAAAGAAACTTTTCCAGATGAATATCTGTTTGCCATGAAACAGCATGATATCCCTTGGTATGCTGACTATGTCAATTACATAGTATCGGGAAAATGGCCGTTGGAATAGACTCATCAGCAACGAAAGAAGTTCTTCAAAGAAGTCAAGCATTATGTCTGGGATGAGCCGTACCTCTTCAAACATTGTGCTGATCAATTACTGAGACGATGTGTTCCACATGAGAAGGTCAATAGTGTCTTGCAACATTGTCATTCATCATCATATGGTGGGCACTTCAACAGAAATAAAACTGCAGCCAAAGTCTTACAATTAGGTTTGTTCTGGCCCACTATTTTTAAAGATGCTTATTTATTTTCTCTTCAATGTGACAGGTGCCAGAGAACGGGAAATATTTCCAGGAGAAATGAAGGACCTCTACAAAATATTCTAGAATTGGAGATATTTGATGTATGGGGGATTGATTTTATGGGACCCTTTGTTCCATCACTCGGAAACTTGTACATACTAGTTACAGTAGACTACGGCTCCAAATGGATTGAAACAATTGCACTACCATCAAATGATTCAAAAGTGGTGATTAAATTCCTTTAAAAGAATATTTTCACTCGCTTCGGAACACCTCAGGCGATTATCAGTGATAGCATTTCTGCAATGGATATTTCGATGCACTCCTATAGAAATACAGAGTTACTCATAAATTTGTCACTGCTTACATCAACAGTCAAATGGATAGGTTTAAGTTTCAAACAGGGAGATCAAAAGAATCTTTGAGAGAACCATTGGATCAACAAGAAAGGACTGTTCTGAAAAACTGGATGACGCATTATGGGCCTATCGGACAGCTTACAAAACACCTATTGGTATGTCCCCATATCAAATGGTGTTTGGAAAGTGTGCCATTTGAAAGTGGAGTTTGAGCACAAGGCGTACTGGGTACTGAAGAAGTTAAATCTTGATCTACAAGCTGCAGGAGAGAAAAGACACCACCAACTCAACGAATTTGAGGAATTTCGCCTACATGCTTATGAGAATGCGAAAATGTACAAAGAAAAGACAAAGAAATGGCATGAAAAAAAATAGTACGCAGACAACTGGAGCCAGGGCAGCAGGTGTTGTTATACGATTCACGGTTAAAACTTTTCCCTGGAAAACTAAAATCAAAGTAGTCATCTCGAGACGTCTATTGAATCTCACATTGTTGGACAGTTATGACCCATAGCGTCACTGTTTGTAAAAGACATTGTGTTTTTGTACAAAATTGACTATGTTGTAATTAAATTACCTTTTACCGTTTTGTAATTTATTTACTTTGATATATAAATGGTAAAAGTCCATATGATTAGTTCCGGATTGAGATGATATGAGACAGTATCGATCCATAAAGGTTTAATCATTAAATATCCCTAGTCGTAGTATTATCGAGATTGGACATCGATAATGCGGAATAGACTAGTATTGCACTTGTGCGCGTTGTGAGGGCATAACGACATAGTTCTCATATATTTAAGTATAGAATACTTATGCAAGTGCGATAGGAGGTTGTGTTTTACCGATGGTACGGAAAACAGGTTCGCTCTGGATTGACCCCGCAGAATCCCATTGGTAGTATATATATGTGTCTATGGGAGTCCGCTTCAGGGTAGGTGTATTTGGTCTTAACCTGATACTTGCATCGCTAGTACTTGCGACAATCGGAAAATTTTGGTTTTGGTCGTCCAGGGCTTTAACAGGTTCTGTGTACGCCTCGTAGTGTATTGGATGTGATGTCAAGACGAAAGTATCACTTCAGACATATGGAGATGATGATCACACAGGGATTCAGAACTGGTTCTCTATTGTGTTGCAACCATCGGGATAATATTACAAGGTCATGATTATCCGATTCAAAGAGACTAGTTGCTTGATATCTGATATGTGCTTCGTATGGGGCAGACACTATTCCAGCCCCAAGCCTTGCATGTGACATCTGATACTGGATCGCAATACGCAATACTACGGTATACTACACCTGATAAAGATCGTATATTCTAGTAAGAATATTTCTGGAGAATTGGGTAGGCATGTCGCTTTGCTAGAAGCCAACATTGTCTCGTAAATCGGTAAAAACGTAGTACGAGGTACGTACGTGTTCGGATAGTCCGACGACCGTATTTACTACCAACATATCCAGGGATCTCTTGGGTCGCTTCCTGAAGATTCACCGATGAAGTATGATCCGAGCATAATTAATCTGGGATTAATTGCGGAGACACTGTATCTTGGATAAAGTACTATTTGAAGAGAGAGAAAGATTAATTTGGAATCAATCGACAAATTAATATATTCGATATATTAAACGAAATTGGATTTCGACGCAGAATTAAAATTGGATTTTAATTCGGGCAACCGAGTTAATTTAGAATTAATTCGTTAGCGACGTGAATAGTAATTTCGCTAGGCATGATTATTTAATTACATCACGACGGAAGTTCGTTAATTCAGAATTAGCGAAACCGAGCCCGGAAGTGTTTGCGGGCCCATTCGCATTTTGAATTCGAGTGGGGCCCACAAGTCACATCGCGAGTCACATCACTTGTCATTCATTGTGATAGATGTCAAAGTCTTTTTGTGAGTGACATTTTGTCACTATTTATGATGGAGTTTGGTGTGGGCAATTAATGCAAAATTGGAGCCAAAATGGCTTTGACTTTTTGTAAACCATTTTACCAAAAATTTGGTAATTGTTTTTCCAATTTCTCATATACGATTTTGGAAGCCAAAATAGAATTGAAAAACAAAATCTTCTATTCTCTCTCCCAAAAGCCGAAACTGTGAACCAGTTTTTGCTCTCCATTTTCTTCATTTTCTTAGCCAAAAGTGTGAAGGAAATGTGTGAATCTTTGTTGCAAAAATTCACTAAGGACTAGCACTCTTCAAGGATCATCAAGAGGTGATAGGGAAACCTATCCAAGGGCTTGGAAAAATCAAATCAAAGCTTTGAGCTTCTTCTTGTTCTTGGCCGAATTCTTGAGCATCTTGGAGCAAATTTTTGTTGATCAACGCATCCTTAAACCGATCGATGTAAGTTTGTTTCCGCTACTCTTCTTCGTTATTCATTCACATTTCTTTTTTCATTATGTTCTTGGGACTAATCATAGAAACCAACAATGGTATCATTGAGCCTAAAATGAGCATGAAATGTATTAGGGTAAAATTTGGGGAAAATCCATGTGAGCATGATTTTATTAAATTGAATGGTTGAGTATGCTTGTATGTTGATGAAATGAGGTATGATTGTATCAATTTCAACAAATTATGATTGGATCAAAATTGTGCCCCACCATAAGGCTTGGCCGAATGTGTATGTAACCCTAGGTTCTTGGTATTTTTTATTTTGATGATCATTGGATGAGTTGAAACGAATGGAAAAGTCGATTTGTAATTCGATTGGATTGAAAAATGAAATTGGACTAAATTCCTTACCTTGGCCGAGAACTTGATGGCATGTATTGGACTTGATTTTTGATTCAAAAATTGTTGGACAATTAGATACATAATTAATTGGTTAAATTGTACTTTGGAAATATTGATTTAGTTAATTAATTGATGTATTACACTTTTATTACTAAGTTATAAAATTTGGAATTCTTAAAATTTGGTTAATGGGCTTTAAAGTTTAATTGGGCCTTATGGGTTTGATATTGGTTTTATGGCAAATGATGGTGATTCCTTACTTGGGCTTGGTAATTGGGTTTGACCCACATTGACCAAAGCCCATGCCTTATTAAATTAATTGAAAGCCCATCAGACTTTAATTAAACGAACATTGGATGTTAGTTGGGCTTTGAGACCTGATAAGATTAGATTTGGAATCTAAGTCGTTAAAGCGTATTAAAAAGTGTAAATATTTAATTTGGAATTAAATAATAGAATTAGTATTGAATACGACTTAAATTAGATTTAACGAGTAGTTCGATATAATTCAAGAATTCGTACTTTGAATGCTTATTCTCAAACGAGTTGGACTCGCGCAAAATCAAATCGTTGTTTGAACATTGGATGGTCACATAATTAAAGACTAATTAATTGGATTAGATTGGTTGTAATGCATGCTATGAATGAATATATGGATGTGTTGAATGAATAGCGTATATCGGATGGATATTAGAAGGGAAAGGGTAATTTTGGAAATTATTGTAAATTTGGAATTTATAAATTGGACCTGCGTGTCCAGCCTTATCTCTTATTATCTCTTTGTATTCTCTTCTCACCTAATTCCCCTCAATGTCAATGAGGTTTATATTATTGTATTATGTAATTGGGTAGAAGTAGAATAGTGCTAGCCGGGGAGAGGAAATGGAGCGATTTGTTCTAGGAACAATCTGTTGAAATATCCATCCGCATATCGTTATTAATTTACTTTCCGCGCCTTATTATGCTTTTAGAAATGCATGCTTAAGGGTGAATGATGAGACCTTAACAAAGATAATAAATTGGTTGCCAATTTACGCGAAAAACCCTCAAAAAATATTAAGCGTTATTTCATTCCGTTGAGTGATTCTTACTCAAGATCCAAAGTTGGCATTGGTTTGTTGGCCAAAGTCAAGACCTTTGTCAATTGCAGATGTGTTTGAATCATGAGAGTTTTGTTCCATATCGGTGTCTTGTCCAAGTCGTGATTTGTTGTACAAAAAGGAGAACTAACCATGAAACTTCAAGACCAAGAAGTTACTTTCAATGTTTTCAAAGCCATGAAATTCTCGAGCGATGAAAAGGAAGAAGAATGCTTCAGAGTTGATGTTGTTGATAGTGTCATTCAGAATACTGAGCTAAATCCCATGGATACACTTGAAGCTTGCATTACCAACATGACTGAGAGTGAGCTAGATGCTAAAATCCTGGAATGTATCAACTACCTTGACAAACCATTCTAATTCAAATCAACACCACAAGTGGAAAGCCTGGAACTGCCAAAGAAAGATCGAATCAAGCCTTCGATTGAAGAACCACCACAGCTAGAGCTGAAGAAAATTCCGAGCCATCTCAGGTATGCATTTCTTGGAAACTCTTCTGAATTACCTGTTATTATTTATTTTTCACTAACATTGGAGCAGGAAGAAAAAGTTACTGAGAGTATTACGAGAGCACAAAAGAGCTATTGGCTGGACTATAGTAGACATTCGAGGCATTAGTCCATCATTTTGCATGCACAAGATTCTGATGAATGATTAGTACAAACCCACAGTGGAACATCAACGGAGACTCAATCCAATCATGAAGGAGGTCGTAAAGAAAGAAATCATCAAATGGTTGGATGCTGGCATCATTTACCCCATCTCAGATAGTACTTAGGTGAGTCCTATGCAGTGTGTGCCGAAGAAAGAAGTAATCATTGTGGTTACCAATGAAAAGAATGAGCTAATCCCAACTAGAACGGTGAATCGATGGAGAGTATGCATGGACTACCGAAAGCTGAACAAAGCAACACGAAAGGACCATTTTCCGCTACCATTCATTGACCAGATGTTAGAAAGACTGGAAGGACATGAGATCTATTGTTTTCTGGAAGGATATTGAGGGTACAATCAGATTGCCATCGCACCGGAAGACCAGGAGAAAACTACCTTTACATGTCCCTATGGTACTTTTGCTTTCCGTAGAATGCCATTTGGATTATGTAATGCCCCTACTATATTTCAGTGTTGCATGATGGCCATCTTCTCAGACATGCTGGAGCAGAGTATGGAGGTTTTTATGGATGACTTTTTTGTGTTTGGAGATTCTTTTGACTACTGCTTGCAAAATTTGGAACATGTGTTACAAAAGTGCGACGATACAAACCTGGTGCTCAATTGGGAGAAATGCCATTTCATGGTATATGAGGGTATTGTTCTTGGACACCTGATCTCACAAAAAGGAATCGAGGTAGACAAAGCAAAGATTGAAATAATTGAAACACTACCTCCGCTGACATCTGTCAAATGGATTCAGAGATTTCTCGAACATGGAGGTTTTTACAGGAGATTTATCAAAGACTTTTCCAAGATTGCTAAACCTCTTTGCAATCTTCTGGAGAAGGATGAGCCTTTCAACTTCACCAAAGAATGTCAGGAAGCTTTTGAGATCTTAAAACAAAAGCTGATTTCTGCCCCCATCATTGTAGCACCAGACTGGACCCTTCCATTTGAAGTAATGTGTGATGCTAGTGATTTTACTGTAGGTGCAGTTTTGGGACAACGCAAAGCAAAGATTTTTCACACCATTTACTACTCCAGCAGAACTTTGAATGAAGCTTAACTTAACTACACAACCACTGAAAAGGAGTTGCTCGCAATTGTGTACGCTTTTGACAAATTCCGCTCCTATCTGCTGGGTCCCAAAGTGGTGGTCTACACAGATTATTCAGCAATCAATTATCTGATCACGAAGAAAGATGCTAAACCCAGATTGATTCGTTGGATACTTCTTATGTAAGAATTTGACGTGGAGATCAAAGACATGAAATGGACAGAAAACCAAGTGGCAGATCATCTATCAAGGCTCGAGAATGGAGAAACAGCTGACAAAGATCTTTTATTCAAAGAAAATTTTCTAGATGAACAGCTGTTTGCCATGAAACAGCAAGATGCCCCTTGGTATGCTGACTATGTCAACTACATTGTGTCAGAAAAATGGCTGTTGGAATGGAAAACTCAGCAACGGAAGAAATTCTTCAAAGAAGTCAAGCACTATGTCTGGGATGAGCCGTACCTGTTCAAACGGTGTGCTGATCAATTATTGAGACGGTGTGTTCCACAAGAGGAGATCAACAGTGTTTTGCAGCACTGTCATTCATCACCATATGCCGGACACTTCAGCGGAAACAAAATTGCAGCCAAAGTCCTACAATCAGGTTTGTTATGGCCCACTCTTTTTAAAGATACTTATCTTTTTACTCTTCAATGTGACAGGTGCCAGAGAATGAGGAATATTTCAAAGAGAAATGAAGGACCATGTAAAACATTCTAGAAGTGGAGATATTCTATGTGTGGGGAATAGATTTCATGGGACCCTTTGTTCCATCATTCGGAAACCTGTACATCTTGGTTGCTGTAGACTACGTCTCCAAATGGGTCGAAGTAATTGCACTGCCATCCAATGATTCAAAAATGGTGATCAAATTCCTGAAAAAGAATATTTTCACTCGGTTCGGAACACCTCGTGCAATCATCAGCGATGGTGGCACATATTTCTGCAACAGATACTTCCATGCACTCCTAACCAAATACGAAGTTACTCACAAAGTTGCCACTGCTTACCATCCACAGTCAAATGGACAAGTTGAGGTTTCAAATAGAGAGTTCAAATGAATCTTAGAGAGAACAGTTGGATCAACAAGGAAAAATTGGTCTACAAAACTAGATGATGCATTATGGGTCTACTGAACAGCTTACAAGACACCCATTGGTATGTCCCCATATCAATTGGTGTTGGAAAAGCGTGCCATCTGCCCGTTGAGCTTGAACACAAGGCGTACTGGGCATTAAAGAAGTTGAATCTTGATTCACAAGCTGCATGAGAGAAACGACTTCACCAACTCAACGAATTGGAGGAATTTCGCTTACAAGCTTATGAGAAAGCCAGATTGTTCAAAGAAAAGATCAAGAAATGACATGATCAAAAAATAGTGCACATACAGTTGGAACCAAAGCAGCAAGTGTTGTTGTATAATTCACGGTGAAACTTTTCCCTGGAAAGTTGAAATCAAGTTGGTCAGGTCCATTTGTGATCACTCAGGTTTTACCATATGGAGCTGTTAAGTTACTGGATCCCAACACCAACGAAAAATTCAAGGTTAATAGTCAGCGTGTCTAGCACTACTGGGGAGAATCGTTTGAGCGACAAAAAGAAGTGTCACACTTTCAGATCCAGCCTAACATTCGAGAAGTCACGTCTAGCTGTCGACGTTAAACTTAGCGCTCGCAGGGAGGCAACCCATGCAATTTGTGTATATATTGTGATTTGGTGTGATTTAATTTGGTGTGTTAGTTTTTGCAGATTAAGTCATTTCAAGATGGAATAAGCTTTCATAAATCTTCACAAGCAATTTCCTTCTCTCCCTCAACACTCTCTGATGAAAGTCTACAAAGCTCGCTTGGAACAGATGAAACTACTAACGATCCATGGTGTTCCTAATGACATTCGTTGGGTAATTGGAGCACGGGTCCGATTAGTAGGTGAGTATTCTGATTCTTGTAATTCTTATTTGCCTGGATTTGGAAGAAGCACCTATGCAAAGAAATGTAGAGCTAAGAAAATGGGTGTTTGTTACAAATGTGCACGCTGGAATTGCAATACTCGTTGTCTTTCTTTAGGAATGGTGTCTGATAATCGCGAAGATAAAATTAAATTCATTAGGGATGGCTTGAGTAAAGAGTCTGTAGATAATATATCTTTGACTCTTTAGATGCATCAAAGTGGATATGTTCATATAGCCATTCGCAAATTATATGCACAATTTCAAAAGGAAAGACAATAGTTAAGTCTCGGGAATCTGACTCAAAAAGACCCTGTTTGCCAATTTATAAGAAAATTGGATGAGAAGCTTGTCCCTGACGCATAGACGTCAATCAAGCCGCTACTTTTCTTGTAAATATTATATCTCTTTGTCTTTTCCTAATAATTATAATTTATTTTGTTGTTTTCTTTTATTTTATCCGATAGGATCCATACCTTTTTGACTATCACGATTTATTTTACTATTAACTAATAATTGTCATTTGGCATGTACTAGTGCTATTATTTTACTAACCCTTTTCAGGTGTTATAAATTCAACTCATTATTGCACTTTTAAAGACATCCAGAGTAAAACATGGAAGCCACTTCAAGAAGACGAGTTGAAAACATCTGTGTGTTTTGCGGTACTAGTGTTGGTGTTAAGCTACAATACATAGAAGCAGCACTGGAATTGGGTCGAGTCTTAGCTATAAGGAATATGCACTTAGTATATGGCGGTGGCAATCTTGGACTTATGGGATCATTCAAAGGCCGTACATGAATGAGGCAGTCACGTTTTGGGAATTATCCCAAAACCCTTGGCGGAGGCAAATCTTATTGGACCATCAAACGGAGAGGAACTAATCGTGCCAGGTATGTCTGAATGATTGGTAGAAATGATTAACCGTGCTGATGCTTTTATTGCTTTGTCAGGTGGCTTGGGCACATTGGAGGAAATTTTTATAGTGTTATCTTGGGCGAACCTGAACATACACCAGAAATCGCTTGGACTGTACAACGTTGAAGGATTTTATGATTTTCTTTGTGTGTTTCTTGATGATGCTCAGAGAAATGGGTTCGTGTCAAAACCTATGAAAGAACTCCTCGATACTGCCAGAACTGCTCCAGATCTAATAGACCAACTCTTAGCCTATGAACCACAAGTTGACCCTATCCTTTCAATGATAAATTGGTCCGAGGACGATCGTGGTAAGAGGCGTCGGATTAATCTGGATCTTAACCTTTAATTTCCTGTAGAATTTCAGCTAACCAGGTATATCTTCTAAACTCTCTTCTACTGTTTAAGACATTGGGGAAAATGTCTCATTTAGGTTTGGGGAGGGAGGGAATTTTTTTTTTTTTTGTTAGTTTAGTTTGTTTAGTTGTGTTTTTTTTTAGTCCAAATTTTTTCGAAAAAAAAAATTGAAAAATTTTCAAAAATTACAAAAATATTTTTTGTTTTTGTGTTTTTATTTTGACTAAAAAGGTGAAATTGGTAAGAGATAGTTGTGTAAGGAATTTTCACTCCTGAGACGTATCTCAAACCATTTTGAAACAAGTTAGTTTTTGTTATTTCATTTTAAATTATTTAATTTGTAAATTCTCCATAAAACTGACTAAAATGGATCTTCATATGCTCAGTTAGCAGATATTATCAACATGCATTGTAACATACGGACATGAGCTAAAATTGAAAAGTTTGTAATATTCAGTGCTCTAGTTTAATTGGAGGAAGCATCTCAAAAAGTGATGGAGTAAAAAAAAATATCTGAGATCCGAGTTATTAAGTCTGTAAGGTGTTTTAACACCTAGTGCCCTAAAGCCAACTGGTTTGGGAGTCACTGACCCAAAGCTCGCTACATGGATCAAAGATGCTGCAAAATATATATATCTAAGTCTGAGTAATTAAGTCCGTAGGGGTGTCTTAACACCTGGTGCCCTAAAGCCAACTGGTTTGGGAGTCACCGACCCAACACTCGCTACATAGATGGAAGATATTGTATATAAATAAAAAAAAAATCAAAAATCAAAGAAAAAAAATCAGAAAAATCAGAAAAATTATTCCATTGCTGCAAAAATGTGTGAATTCTGATAAAACTTTAGGACAAAAATATTACTCTCTTATCAACTGTACTTGTGACTGTTGTGGGCAAAAATGAGTTGATTAATATTTTGTCGGCTGTGCATAAGGAGAATAGTAAATATAATCGGAGAATTTACTTATTCAGTAATATAGAAAGAAATAAAACAACTAGTAACTTGTAGTAGAAGTTTCACCTCATTAGTCACTAATTTCTTTATTCTCTTTTCTCTTGTCTTTTTTCTTTTGGTGCATTAGTTTTATTATCTTTTTACTTTTGTAAAACGTTTGTGGGTATCGTTGCTGTAAGCCCTCACGAGACTATAACTCGTCCACTAGGGACACCTAAGGGTTTAAAAGCTTGTTGCATATGCTAAATGCAACCGTGATCCCTACGAAAGTGGCTTAGTTTAATTTTAATTGTTTCTTGTATTTTATTTTATTTTTTTTTTGCTCGAGGACTAGCAAAATGTTTGGTTTGGGGGTGTGATGAGCGGAAAATATATCAATAATTACCGCCCCTTTTACTTAATATTTTGTTTAGTTTCTCGTGTTTGATGAACGTTTTGATGTGTTTTAGTTTATTTTGCAGATAAAATAATATTGGGACACAATGAAATCATTTAGGACTAAATGTGGGTCAAATTAGGGCAAAAATTGGACTTGACATATTAATTTTGGAGATTGGAAACTTGAAAAGGCGTTTTAACGAAGTGCAGTTTTGAAAATTTCAGTTTTGCACATCTGTCGTATTTTGGGCATAACGTTTTACTCCAATATCGGATTGAGCTAATTCAAGTTTCAGATTAAAGAAGACTTAAAGATATACAACTTTGAATGACAAAATAATTTCGAATTCAGAAGATTTCATGCCTGAAATTGATGAACCATCCAGAAGTGTGTTGTGTGTAATTATTAAAGTCATTTTCAATCATTTTCCAAGCAAAAAATAAATAATAAAAATTATCAAATCACCACCAAAAATGATAAGCAATTAGTGGAGCAATTAATAACGGAATTGGTGAAGCAATTAATGGAGCAATTAGTGGAGCAATTAATAATGGATTTGGTGGATGATTTGATGGAGGTAAAATTTTGCCTATAAATATCAAGCCATTTCATTTGTAAATTCATACTTTCTTCTAAGGAATTCCTTAAGAATACTAAGAAGATTGTATCTTGTTTGTTTATTTACAGCTTTTAGTAATTAATTTCCTCTTTCGCACTTTCTTTTCTTTACTTTTCAGTTTTTACTTTCTGTATTTACTTTTACGCACAATACTTTTCTTTCTTTAATTTTCAGTTTTTACTTTTCAGTAATGAGGAGGTAACTCCCTTTTGCTGGGGTAAAAGATAAAACTTTTATTTCTAATATTTAGATTAATCTCCCTTAATTATAATATATAAACTAGTTAAAATCTGACTCAACGAGGATACCGCCATATTGGTCGGTTGGTAATTATTTAAATTGGTTTTAACCTGACTAAATTGGATACCGCCTGATTGGTCTGTTGGTAATTAATTATTAATTTGACTTAATCTGGATACCGCCTATATGGCTGGTTGGTAATTATCATGCAAAGTTAATATATTATATTAAGACAGATATCTAAAATAGAAGTAATAAAAGCGGATCCTTTTACCTCATCATTTTCTTTTATTGTAATTTTACTTTATTTAATTTTCAGCAATTTACTTTTCAGTATTTTACTTTATGTCTTTTATTTTATTTAAGTTTTTACTACCCGTAAATATGTGTCGTAACTAAGCCAATTATCTGGGTTGTGATGGAATTCTAATATCACTGGTTTATAAGGGTTATTTTATAGTTTGGGTAATTTAAAGGTTTACTTATTAATCTTAAGCTTAATGCTTCTTGTGTCTGATCACTAATAAGATTAATGTGGTAAATCTAAAATAAACTTGACAAAGGAATTTTAGGTTTCAGCCTTAGACTTAATAGCCCACGATATTCCTTGAGGATAGATAACCCTTTAATAGATTTCCTTACAGGATAGACATATACCTGTCGGGCGGGGGTAGCCATAATTGGAACTTAAACTTGATGAATCCAGATAATTTGGTTGACATAGACATATGGTTCAATTGGGTTAAACTGGGTATTTGTGTCTGACCATGGACATAGACTTTTGCATAATTTAGTGTTCCAGGTTAGTAAATCGATTTATTACACAACCATGAAATAACCACTTCATATTTTAAAAGATATTAGAAAGATTCACAACCCTAGATAGTTTTTAATATTGAATTTTTTTAAACCTACTTTTGTGTAATTTTATTTACTTGTTTTAAATTTAGAATCATCATCATTTCAAATCAATCAATCAACCTGTTAGATACTAGTAATCATTTGACCTCATAAAATTAATAGATTAGGTTTTAAGTCCTCGTGAGATCGATACTTTTTATACTACTTGAACGATACGTACGCTTGCGTTATACGTGTATGTTTACGCCAGTCATAATCCCAAGACATAACAAAGATACTCTACTGTTGGCACAACCTTTCTCTACTAGCAGGAAATGATGATGAACAACAGATGAAAAATGAATGATCTACTAATTAGCTTATCCTGTAAAATTTAAAGAAAGGGGTGGCACGTGGCACTCACACGCCCCTTGCGCAGTGACGCGTGAGGCCCACGTGCGGCCATGAAGAGAGGCACTTGGCTCATATGCACCAGACAGTAAGTTCCATCTGACGTCCCTAGTCTCCCTCCATACTATCCCGAACATTCCGATTAGTAACGGACTTCCGAATCTTGATTTTCATATAATTTATCGTTATATTTGGTTCATGCATGTTAAGTATTTTGGAACGGAATTTGCTTTAAAGTATGATTAATCAACTTGCTTCGACTATATAAATGATGAACTTGCGGTTGGAAGTGAATGATATATTTCATTGGAGAATATGGTCGAGTAAGATTGTATGCGGTAAATTATTGTGAGTCCGAGATTTGGGCTAGTGGTGTTGGATTAAATTATGGATGTGTATTTTGTGAATCGAATATGAATATAAGTTTGTTGATTATGGATTGTATAATGAAAGTCCGTATTATAGACAGAACTTTGCCAAAATTTCGTTAGGATTACGAGAACGACCGAGTCATATTTCTTGCATATTCTTTCATCTATTCTAGTTAGGATTATGTTCCTTATCGTAAATTCTTTGTCTCTTTAGGTGATCGTGATATCGTTGGCAGGGACAGTTCTGCTGCATAGTTTCTTTTCTCTGTTGTCAGCTCACAGGTGCGTGGATAAGCTTGTAACATTGATGTTTTCCAAAGTATATAGTATGTATGTTTTCTTAAATGAATTTTCAAGATAATGCATAAAATGATTTAGTTTTTAGAAAGTTTGTATTTTGCTATAAAAGAATAGATCAAATATTGATTACGTTGAAATCATGAGTTTGTGATATATGAGAAATTTGCATGATTTTGAGATACATGAGCATGGATTTTAGAAATGATTTTTATACTGAGATGCACTCCGTTTACACTTGCTAGATTATTTGTCGTGAGACGAGGTCTTATGTTGTCAGTTATTATCGTGGGGATGCCCCATGTTGCCAGCTTTGCCGTATTGTCACGAGTGTGCATATAGATGATTGAACAGACTTATTTTACAAAATATTATTGTACAGAATGAGATTTATGAGAAATGAGATTTATGATTTCAAGTAAATATTTGATATACATGTTTACAACTTTATGTATTTATTTATATTATGAAAGACTTATTTGATATGCCTTGTTACTTATTTATCCACGATACTAAGCTGTGATCCATTGCACTAAGCATGAGCTTACCCCTTTCTTTAAATTTTACAGGATAAGCTGATTAGTAGATCATTCCTTTTTCATCTGTTGTTCATCATCATTTCCTACTAGTAGAGAAAGGTTGTGCCAATAGTAGAGTATCTTTGTTATATATTGGGATTATGGTTTAGATATGTCTTTCTTGAATGGATTGTTATTTGGTTATAGGCACTGAGTCTACTTTTGATACATGAAGTATTTTCATTTTATTATGGATGAGTATTTTGAGTTGGATAATGAAGATCGTATTTATATGGAGATATTTTTTTCTCATTTGATTGTACTTTTGTCTTTATAGGATTAGTCTGTTTTGTAGGGAAAATTCTGTCTGTTTCACGTCTTCATCTCTCTACAATTATTATTTTTAATTAAATTATAAAATTAAAATATCTATAAAATTATTTTTATTACTAATTAAAATTAAAATAATAAATTATTAAAATAAGAAATATATTACAATATAAGAAACTCATTACTTAATTAATTAATATTGTAATTTATTATTTTTTAAATTAAAATAATAAACTATTAAAATAAGAAACCTATTATACTAAAGAAATTAATTATAATCTCTCATTAAAATAAAAATAAACGTGACACCTTCTCTATAATTTATTTTTTTATTAATTTATAAAAAATTAAATACTAAATTGTTAAAATAAGAAACATATTATAATATAAAAATAGAATCTCATATTGATATTAAATTATAAAATTAAAATATCTTTAAAAATAATTTTTATATTAAATTATAAAATAAAAATAAAAAATCCATTACAATATAAAATATAATCTTCTCTTAAAATAAGAAAATTATTAATTTAATTAATTTTATTATTATAATTTAGTATTTTTAAATTATAAAATTAAAATGATAAACTATTAAAACAAAAAACCTATTATAATAACAAAATATATTATAATCTCACATTAAAATTAAAAACAAAAACGTATGTGACACCTAATCTATACTTAATTTTTTTATTATTAAATTATAAAATTAAAATAATAATTAGTAAAATAAGAGACCTATTACAATATAAAATATAATTTCTTATTAAAAAAAGAAATTAAATAACAATTGTTCACAAAACCTATCTATTTTTTGGATTTCGGGTCTATTATTGATTGTTGTTTGTTATTTTACTTTAAATAATTTTTCATGATATTTTTTATTATTTATTGTGCTTCATAATACAGACTCTAACTATTAATTCATCCAAATATACATCTATATTGTTAGGTATTACTTAATAATTTATTTATTACTATTATATATTTACATATATTATTTTCATAAACATACGTACCTTCCTTTTCTGTATTCACTATACCTAATTATCATTTATTTATTTATTTATTATTATTATTATTATTATTATTATTATTATTTTCAGCAGGCTCTGGCTATTATTTATTGCAAAGTGAATCTGGATTGATCAAGATTTGAAGTTAGATACGAAAATTTAAATTTAAATTGAAAAATTACATTAAATTTTATTGGAATTCATTCAAAGAAAAATAAGCATTTTAAAAGTTATTTATAACTAGAGATATGATTTCAAATGAGAGATAAAGATGATACATAAACTCTAATGTGAATAAGAAATATTATTTGATAATTGGGAGACAAACGAACAAGATATATATAGTAAATGTAAAATTGTAAATAAATCAAATTGTCTAATTTAGATTATAAAATTGATGAGATCCTAAACATTTACAATATGAATACCTAAAATAACATTTTGTTTCTTTTATGATATGAAATTATAGTTAAAGATATGATAACTCGCACAAAATGCGGATCCCGTGCTAATTATAATAATTTATAAAACCTTTATTTGGTTACTTTAGTCCATTGACTAGTCCTATTAGATTCGGTGATCATGAAATTGGATATTTTACCAATTTCAGATAATGAATTCACAAAAAAACAGTCGATCTATCTATATATGTATGTATGCACTTGTATATATAGAGGTGCAGGTGGAAAGTGCTTTTCATCCAAAGCACTTATTCTGAGCTTCTGAAAAAAGTAATATATGGCTGCCATGCAAATTCTTTCTCGGCCTCGCCATAGCTTTAGGCCAAAATGGATTATTGCTTCACTTTCTTTGGCTTGCTTGCTTCTACTTTTTTCTATTACTCAAAATTACAGAAGTGCTTTTTCTGAAGCAACTGATTCTGTAACTGTTGGAAAATATGAAGAAATTGCTTCTCGGGTTGTGATTAAGGAGATTTTAAATCCTGTTCAATCCAAGAACCCAAAAATTGCCTTCATGTTCTTGACTCGAGGTTCCTTGCCTTTCGAAAAGCTCTGGGATAAATTTTTCAATGCAAGTAATTTTCTATTTTCTTTTAGTTTTTTGAGAAGCCTAATTTTCTATTCTTTCTAGTTTATTCAATTTGTGTTTCAATATTAATAAACTTCATAAAAATTGCTCCTGCGTGCCCCTCAACTAGCCGTGAATACACTTTTCTTCTGCAGTCATCAGGGATGATAAAATTTCCCGTGAAAATGGGATCTGCGGGGTCGGTATGTTAGAGATGAGTGATGAAATAATTTTCTATATCTGTTGGTTAGAAAGATATTGGCATAACCGTTTAAATATAGATAAAATCCTCGTGTGAGCGATTTGAACGAGAGACTAATATATATATTAGGGGCAAGTAAAAATATCATTTTTATACTTGTTGATTAAATAAGACAGATACGTATTGACGTTCTCATACTATATTCGACCCCTTACCATCCCCACCAGTCACCCAAATTTGAGTAATAATAATAATCATAAAAACTTTACCTTATCTAACTTTAATTTTTAATTTCTCTATTTTTTTTTTTGTCTTTATATAAATTAAGATGAGGTAAAGTTTTTATTAAAAATAAAGATTTACCAAAAGTGAGCCTTAGGAAATTACATCATCAAAAATCATAAGAAAGATAGATTTTTAAAATTTAATCACGAGAGATCCAAGATTTAAAACAAGAAAAACATAATACCAAGTCTGCTCAAGAAAAAAGGGAGATCATCATGCTTGATTGATAACCATCTGTATGATAAAAATAAAATCTTCTCAGAATAATAATATATCAATTCAATAAGGAGATAGGGAGTGAATTGAATTAAAATAATAATAAAAATCTTCTATTTTACGTTAAAAATCTCAAAACGTGTGTCCATAATCTACATATGTATACTAATTAAAATTATTTCTATATATATAAATATATAATAGATTCAAAAAATAATCTAATTTAGTATCATTGTAATTGATGGTAGGACAAAAATAGGAAAGTGTACAAGGATGTAACAATTTTAAATCATTTAGTAAAATTCAGAACTTTTTTATTTTTTATTTTTTATTTTTGTTTTATTTTAATCATGCTTCATTTCATTGTGGTGAGAAATTATTAAAATTTTATTTTCTTCATAAGCAGGGACACGAGGGAAAATTTTCTGTTTACGTCTATGTGTCAAAGGGAAAACCGGTGCATGTCAGCCCTTATTTTGTTAATCGAGACATAGGCAGTGCAGAGGTTTAGTTATAAAGCTGTCTTCTTATAATAAAACTATGACACGTACTTTTTTTTTTTTTTTTCAATTATAAATTAATACGAGCCAGTGTTTAATTAATTCTATTTGCAGGTGAAGTGGGGAAAAATTTCGATGGTTGATGCCGAAAGACGATTATTGGCAAATGCTCTTGAAGATCCCGAAAATCAAATTTTTGTGTTAGTTTCTGAAAGGTAATTAAAACTATCAACTTAAGTAATTACTTTAATTACAGTTCTGCTATTATCAATTTCTAAATCATTTTCTGGGATTTCACGCAGTTGTGTACCATTGCATAATTTCGATTATGTGTACAATTTCTTGATATATGCAAATCTTAGTTTCATGGAAATGTAAGTGATCTGTGTTTTATAGTGTGTGTGTGTATATAAAGCACTATAAGATTGAGGATTTTATTTTTTATTTTTTTTATTTATAATAAGATTAAGTTTAATTACTTCTACTAATTAACTATTTTCTTTCTTATTTTTATTTGAAAGCTTTAATGATAGAGGTAAGTATGGAGTCGGTAGGTATTCACCACGCTTGTTACCTGAAATTGAGAAGAAAAATTTTAGAAAGGGATCACAGGTATGTATGTAAAATTAATATTGTCTTATGATATAAAATTATATAATTACATTATATTAAATGTTATTTATATGTGGGTACGATCAATAGTGGAGGGTCCTAGGACAAAATAGGACACTAACCCCTTTATATATATATATATATATATAGTTTTTTTTGGGCTCACTTTCAACGTTCAATCTTAGTATTTTTATAATTTAGCCCCATATAAATTTGTCATTTTTTCTTAATTTTGTGGCAGTGGTTCGCATTGAAACGACAACATGCAGTGATAACTGTAGCTGACCATCTTTACTACTCAAAATTCCGACATTTTTGCACGGTTAATTTCCCCTTCATCATTTTTCTGATGTTTAATATTCAAGATCTTATAATATCCAAATAAGTAATGGTTAAGATCCTAAAATTTTGTTAATCATAATATTTTATTATGATTTCAAAATATAAAAATGATCTTGAGTTACGAAGATATCAATATCGGCCTGTTTCGCAACTGATGAAAACACGAGCAAGAGAATAAAAAACACACATATATATTTTACTTGGAGCATCAATTACATTATAATATGATGTGGTCTTTTTTTTTTTTTTTTTTAACTTTTGCAGACAATGCAGCTAAATTCTGAGGGCAAATATTGCGTTGCTGATGAACATTACTTGCAAACCTTTTTCAATGTGAGTATATATATTTTCTCAAATCTGATATTTTCCTTTTTGCTTCTTCTTCTAATTATTGTCATTTTTTATTATACAATTAGATGGTTGATCCTGGTGGATTTTCTAACTGGACAGTAACTCGTGTTGATTGGTCTGAAAAGAAATTTCATCCCAAAAAATATGAGGCTTCTGATGTTACTTCTGAGCTTATAAAGAATATTACGGTATACATTTACAAATGAATATATATATATATATTCATTTTTATTTATTTATTTATTTTGTAGTCTCTAGAGTTAAAGACATTAATTCTCTAAATTGGTCCTCGTATTGTAGATAAATTTTTATTGCTCCTCATCATAAAGCAAATTTGTGTCCTTAAAAAATGAGATTTGAATTTAGCATTAAGCTAAATAACTTTAAACATTAATGAAAGTATTATTTTTTAATATACGAGGATGAACTGAGAATTAATGTTTAACGACGCTACGAACTATAAGAGAAATAATCCCATATATCATCTTCTCCAATTAATCCAATCTTTTTATGTCTACTTGCATGCAGTCCATTGATATATTTGAGCACGTAACAAGTGCTAAACAGGTAATAAAATAACAATTATTCGTAAAATAAAAAAAAATTATTGTTTATGTTTTAAGAATTTATCATCAAAGGGATTTTTTCCCCCTGAATTTCTCATTGGGTTTTATTGTTGTTACAGAAGGAAAGGCAAAGTGTACCTTGCCTGTGGAATGGAATCAGACGCCCATGTTATTTATTTGCAAGAAAATTCCACCCCAATGCTCTCGAAAACTTGTTAAGCATTTTCTCCAATTTCTAAACAATTTGAATCATAATAATTATATGTAATTATATTTTGAATTTAAGCATCTTTTAATTAAAAAGATGATATCCATTGAACTTTCATTCTGAAATTTATATATATTTGTATCAAATATTACTTGTGGGTAAATTTCATACAGTCCTCGCTGAGGTTTAGACTAACAACAAGTGGAAAAATGCTTGCATTGTTAGGCTATGACGTGACCTCTACATGATACATTTGATACCCCGTTAAGAGTTAAGTTATTTAAAGTTAATTTATTTATTTAATTGAATATTGGGATGATGATAAACATATATATTTTAGGCCGCTAAACTCAAATTGATTTTCAGCCACCGATTTCTCGCAAGTGATTTGAACTTGGGCACTTGGCCCAACTTATAAGGCAAATAACGAAACACACACATATATATATAAGTTGGGATACAAGCTCTAAATCTCACTTTGTAGTCCAATAATGTGTGTAGTATTTATTATATGCCTTATTATAATATCCCGAGTTTCTCATAACATTGTTGGAATGTTTCTGAATTAAAGATAAGGATTTGGAACGGAATGATAATCGAAAACCGGAGTTTATGTGTTGGGAAATAGTTCGGATTATTTTAAATTGAAGCTTAGTCACATTGGAAAACGTGTGGTTTCGAGAATCAGTTACACGATTTCTGATTTTATCATTCTACGCGTAAAAGGTTCTTCTTTCGGCTATAAAAATTTCAAAAGAACTCCGATTGAGCTGATTCTTGAACCATTGGACTCGTTTTTCTGAGAGGAACAACTTTCATGTTGAACACTTTTCGAAATGCTCACATGAAGGGCCTCAATTTTGAGAATTTCCGAAATAATCCATGAAGAAGGATAAAAGTGCAAATTCGTGGGGGCTTAGTGGTAATTTTCGAAACTTTTCTATATAAACCTAGAAGTTTCTAGAAATCGCAAAATACTTATAATTTCCCTAAATCCTCAAATATGACCCCCACCCCCAAAAAAATGGAAGCCATCGTCCTCTCCTTGCGCCGGCCACCGTCGACCGGCGCACCGTAACAGAAAGGACCGCCGGCTCACCCCCACCCTCCAGCTGCCGGCGGCCGGCCAATGGACGCCGGAATGCGGCGAAACCAAGGTGATTTACGCACGCACATGGGTCTCTCGATCCCGATTCATCGCTCCGTTTCACGGCCCAAGCCACCTGCGAAATTGAAGCTCTTGGAGAGTACTACAAGATGGCACTTTCGATTTTTCCGATCTATGCTCGGTTGCACGCGAAACGAGAGAGGAAGATTTGGATGAATAGTAACCCATGGTGAACAGTCGCTCCAATCAGAATTCCGTCTATTCCAGCGCGTTCATGGGATCGTTTTGAGTCCGTATATGCCCTCGAAATCTCGATAAGACCTCTCGGTAAAAATCTGCAAATTTCAAGTTTATAGTTAAATGTTCGGATGAATCCAGTAGATTCGTAGAGTATGGTATTGATATAAATTGAATTGTTTGAGTGTTAGTATATTGAATATGAGCATTCGGTAAGATCCAAGTGAAAATAAAATGAGTTTGATCGATCCGATAGAATATGTAAGTTTTCGGTAAAAGTGGGTTTTGCGTATAAAGATGTGTTTTGGTTTTGATGATAGTTACAAGTTATTTATGATATTACAAACATGTTTGGATAAATCCGGGTAAGTTCGGAGGGTTCGGGACCTTCCGTAGCTTTTGCGGAAATTTTTTCGAAGATTTTCCAAAAATACATAAACCGAGAATTTAAGTTAACCGACCATTTGAGTTAGTTTATAATGATATTTTAAGAGTAATGGAACTGAAAACATTGAAAACGAGTTTGATTTGGTTGTTCCGGAAACTTCCGTGATTTTATCGTAGTTTAATCGAGAACTCCGTAAGTCGTATTTTTGACGATGTTTCTCCATTTGTTTTGGCAGACTTGACTAGAACCTGGAGTGCTCGTGAAGCCAGGTAAGTAACCCATGTGATGAATACTTGAAAGTTGATTTATGTTTATATATATATATATATATATATATATGATTGAAGTGTTTAGGTTAAGACGAAAATAAATTAGAGATGGTATTGAGAAAGAAGTGCGAGATTATGTATGTTTAAGTAATCGGCCATCACAGGTATGGGTTTTCGTTATTGCTGTGATATGAAGTGAGTAGTTGATGACCATAATGTCAGTATATACATATTGATGTGTCTTAAAGTAGAATGTTCAAGGATAATGTTATAACATGTATTTTGTTAAGATTGATAAGTTAAATGGCTACATATATATATTGATGTATGTAACTACATGGACTCGTAATGCTATGTGTATATATGTTTGGATGCAATGGTATGAACCTATATCGATATGAACGCATGTATATAAATGAATGTGGAGAGGTATAAGTATATAAACATGTATTCATATATGCACATGATGTTAAGACATGAAGATTGATAAAGGCTATGGTATTTGAATTCGAAGTAATACGTATATTCATATATTTCAAACATGTGTATGTATGTGAGTGTTTGAATGATGTTTTAGACTATTTGTTATGGATGTGCTTGTGTATGAGAAGTCGTGCGATGAGCTTGGTATGTCGTGATATGTATGCATGAATGTAGGTTTAATTGGTTGATGTTTTCGAGGTATAGTAGTTGAGCTAGTTAGGAATCCGTTCAAACGGAATTCATCTCATACCTATTCTAAAATAGGTAATGACTCTCGTACGAACATTGTGCGTGTAAACCAGCCAAATATATGTATAGGTGGATGATGTGAACTTTGATGTGTCGACTGCTATGCGTGTTTCGTGGTTGCTTGTATGATGATAGTGAACATGTTTGAGTGTATATATATGTTTGATAGAACTCATGATATGTATAGACTGTATATGTGTTAGTGTTCCTAGAACATGCCAAGATCGTCTAAGAGTGATTTGTGTGTGAATAAGCAAACGAAAGTTGCGGAAAAACTTACTTTGATCGGATGAGATTCAAAACTTTTCTTTGTTGAAGATGAAGTTCCAAGCATTGAGTAGAGTTCTAAACCCTTGGGTGAGTTTCCCTATCACCTTGATTCACTCCTTATGTGCTAGCAAGAACAAAAATTGAAAGAAAAATTTGCCCTCCAAGGAAGGAAAGTGGTCGGCCATGGTAGAGAAAAGAGAGAGAAGAGTTTTTGTGTTTTTGTTTTCCAAAAACATTTACCAATTTCTTTTTCCAAAAAAGTGTATATACTTTTTCAAAAAGCAAAAGTCAAAAGTGTGTTGTGTAGATTCATTAAAGGCTTTCAACCACCACCATCAATCTTGTGAAGACATTTGATATAAGTTGGTGGGCCCCACTTTAAATTCAAAATTCAAGTGGGCTTGCTCAACACACTTCGGGCTCGAGTTCGTTTAATCCGATTAAACGAATTTTCTGTTGCAACGTAATTAAATCCAATTTAATTTAAATAATAATGCCTCGTAAAATTATTACGAAACTCGCTTACGAATTAATTCTAAATTAATTCACTCGCTTGAATTAAAATCCAATTTTAATTCCGCGTTGAAATCTAATTTCAATTAATATATCCAATATATTATTTTAGCCCAATAAAATAAATTAAATAGTAAAATCTAATTTAACTATTAAATTTACTTTACCGATTAATTCTAAATTAATCGCGTTCTCTCTTCTCGACAAATTTAATCATAGATAAATTCTCGACGCAATTAATCACATATTAATTCTCTATTTTGATAATTAATTCCAAGATTAATTATTGTCGTTATTAATCCCAAATTAATTTTCTCTCTCATAATTAATCCCAGATTAATTTTCTCTTTGAGTCAAATCTCAACGGTGAATCTTCGGGAAGCGACCCAAGAGATCCCTGGATATGTTAGCAGTAAATATGGTAATCGGACTATCCGAATACGTGCGTACCCGGTACCACGTTCTCCCCGATTTAAAAGACATGGTTGGCTTCTAGCAAAATATCGTGCCTACCCAATTCTCCAGAAATATTCTTTAAAGGAATATGTAATATTTTTCAGGCGTAGCATACGTAGTATTGCATATTACGATCCAGTATCGAATGTCACATGCTAGGCCTGGGGCTGGAATTGTGTCTGCCCTATACGATGCATAAATCGGATCTCTGGTAACTAGTCTCTATAATCGGATAATCATGACCTTGTCATATTATCCCGATAGCTGCAGCATACAAGAGTACCAGTTCTGTATCCTGCGTGATCATCATCTCCATATGACTGAAGTGATACTTCCATCTTGACATCACACCCAATACACTACGATTCTCAGTATACATAGAATAGGCGTACACAGAACCTGTTAAAGCCCTAGATAACCAAAACCAAAGTATACTAATTGTCGCAAGTATTAGCGATGCAAGTCTCAGGTTAAGACCAAATACACATACCCTGATTCGGACTCCCATAGACACATAGTCATACTACCAATGGGATTCCGAGGGGTCTATCCAGAACGAAGCTGTTTTCATACCATCGGTAAACAGAACCTCCTATTACACTTGCATGAGTATCCAATATCCAAATATACAAGAACTATGTCGTTACGCTTCCATAACGCGCACAAGTGTAATACTAGTCTATTTCGCATTATCGATGTCAAGTCTCTATAATACTACGACTATGGATATTTAATGATTAAACCTTAGTGGATTAATATTGTCTCATATCTTATTAATCTGGTACTAATCATATGGACTTTTATCATTTATATATCCCGGTAATCCAATTACAAATGATAAAAGAGCAATTTCCTATGTCACATAGTTAATTTGTACAACAACACCATGTTATGTACAAATAGTGAAGCTATGGGTCATAATTATCCAACAATCTCCCACTTGGCCTATAGCCAATCACTCAAGTGTCATACACCTGAACTATGTACGGGTCGCTCAAACTTCTGCTGAGAAACAACTTTCGTCAGTGGATTTATAATGTTATCATCTGATGCGATTTATTCGATCATCACATCACCACGATGTATGATCGAACGAATCAGATGAATAAGTTGAAGTGCATACTTGGATCATTGATGAGACCGTAATTCTTTAGCCTGTGTTGTAGCCTAGCTCAGCTGCTAACAGAACTATACCTAATCCAATTAGGATCATATAGATCCAAAATGCTTCTTTTGCTGCCTCAGCTGCAGCAATGTTCCGCTTTTGTTATTTATTCGGCAATAGTATCTTGCTTGGAAGATTTTTAGCTCACTGTTCCGTTATTCAAACTAAATATGTACCCTTATTGCGACTTAATATCGTCTTAGTTGGTTTGGATGCAGTGGTGATCCTAGTCACTTCAAGTTCTCCTCCTCCATAATTTAAGAAAGCATCCTTAGTTCGTCCAAGATACTCAATGATGTTCTTTACATCAATCCGGTGACCATCACCTGGATTGGCCTTATAGCGTCTAGATATGCTCAAAGTATATGAGACATCAGGTCACATACATTTCAAAAATGTACGAACTCTGAGAGGGTTGTCAGCAGTTTTCTTGATCTATCCCAGTAGATATTTATTCCTAGAATAAAGCCGGCTTCTCCCAGGTATTCCATGGAGAATTTTAATGAAATCCAAGCTTTCACCGATTATATTATGAGAATTTTATTGCTAAGAAGCAATACATCATCAACTTATATGATATTTATTGTCAGTGCGCTCCCACTAACCTTCTTATATACACAAGAATCATATTCGTTTTGAATTAAATCATATACCATTATGATTCCATCAAAATGCTAGTTCCAAGAACGCAATGCTTGCTTCAATCCATAAATGGATCGATTTAACTTGCAAACCTTGTTTGCTTGTTTTGGTACGATAAAACCGTCAGGATGTTGATAAACATCCTCCAAAAGGTTCCCATTAAGGAAAGCGGTTTTGACGTCCAGGTGCCATATTTCATAAATGAAATATGCAATATTAGCAAGCATAATCCAAATGGATTTAATCATGACAACAAGTGAAAAAGTTTCGTCGTAGTCGACACTATGTCGTTGACGATACCCTTTCTGTACAAGCCTAGCTGAGTACATTTATATGTTGCCATCCATGTATTTCTTCCTTGAAGACTCATATAATACCAATAGGCACAATGTCTTATGATACATCAACCAGTGTCCAAACTTAGTTGTATACATTGAATCCATTTTGGACTTCATGCCACTTTTCCATAAAATGAGTCGATACCTTGTATCACTTCCTCATACGTAGCTGGTTCGTCTTCCTCAATAAGATTGATATCTACATGAGGTGAGGTCAGAAACCCATACCTCCCAGGTTGTTTTCTGACTCTCTCCGACCTACGCGGTTCTTGTGTATTCGAAGATTATTGGTACAATTTCATCCCTGATGAACTGTTGGTGTTCCGTGAGGACTCGTTGCCTGGAACAGTATTACTCTGATTTTCATCGAGTTTTACTTTCCTCCCACTTACCACTGCATATAGGAATTCCTCTTAGGAAAACCGCATGGAGAGCAACAATTACATTGTTCTCTTGTGAGTTGTATAAATACTATACTTTGGTTTCCCTAGGACAACCTACAAATAGGCAATTATCCGATTTGGGTCTTAGTTTGGCATCATCCAAACATTTAAAGTGCCCAGCATCCCCAAATCTTTAGGAATGAGAAACCTGGTTTCTTTCCTGTTCATATCTAATATGAAGTCTGTCTAACAGATTTACATGGAACCTTATTCAAAATAAGTATTGCACTGTTCAATGCGTATCCTCAGAAGGAAATTGGTAGCTCAGAGCAACTCATCATTAACCTTACCATGTCCAACAAAGTTCGGTCTCTCTTTTCGGACACACCATCAAATTGAGGTGTCCCGGGAGGAGTCCACTGTGAAAGAATACCATACTCTTTCAAGTAATTTTGAAACTTATATGTTTAAGTATTTTACACTATGGTCCGACCGTAATGTTTTTAATACTTTTACCGGTCTGTTTTCTTACTTCGTGTCGAAACTCTTTGAATTACTCAAAAGTTTCTGACTTGTGTTTCATAAGATACACATAACCGTAACGCGATGTCACATCCGTAAAGGTTACGAAGTATTCATATCCACTTGTAGCCTAGCTAGACATGGGCCCACTTACGTCACTATGAACGATGACTAACAGATCGGTGGCACTTGTACTTTTACCAAGTAAAAGGTGTTTTAGGTACTTTGCCTAATAAACTAGATTCGTAGACATCATTTGAATTAGAATCAAATCCGTCCTAGTATCCACTCTTCGAAAGTGTGGATATACGAGTCTTGTTAATGTGTCCCAGACAACAATACCACTTTTAAGTCTCAACAGATTTATAAAGTTTGAGCTTTTATTTGTCATATTATATGTTTGAGATTCATTTATATTCTAAATATAAATACTATTATTCACATCTAATGTGCTTATCTCAATATCATATTTATAAACAAGACATTTAGTGTTCTAGAATATAAAGGTATACCCGCAACGAGTTAAACTAGATATAGAGATAATGTTCCTAGTCAAACTAGATACATTATAACAGTCTCCTAATTTAAGTACATGCCCAAAGGCATTTCCAAAATTTAGGTTCCTACAGCCAAAACAATGACTCTCGTTTCGTTTCTGACTCGTAGTTCGATCTCATCTGAAGCCAGTCTTCTGCTAATCAGTAGATCCCGCACATCAGTACATATATTTATGTACCACATCCAGTATCTAAAATCCAATTTTAAAACCAGCATTGGACATGTTTATAACAAACATACCTGAAGTCGGAGCCTTGTCCGTCTTCACTTCCTTCATGTCTACCTTGTCCATACGGCAATCACGCTTCCAGTGACCCCGTTTGCCATAGCTTAGGCAGACATCTTGGGATATGTCCTTTGTCTTCCTAGAAGACTGTGACGATTTTGTCTTTGCCTTTTTCTTCACACCCCCATAAGCCTTCGACCAAGCCTTGGCCTTCTGGGATGTCGAAGTAAGATGCGTCTTGCGCTTCTTGCCCTTTTGCAAACTCTGGCTCTGTCTCCTTGAGCATAACCATTAACTCTCCAAGAGTTTTCTATTGCAATTAGTACTTCTAAGATCTAAGAATAGATCTATGAAGATCCTTTAATTTCAACATCATGGTATAAGGATCTAATCCTTAGTTTTGTCGAAGAAATTAAGGAGTCTTTGCGACAAACATAACAGATTGAGCACTAAAGTTATCATCACAATGAGTCTTCTAAAGCTCATGTTCTATTAATCGCTCAACTCCGGGCTTAGGCCCGAGAGGTCGCTCTATCAAATAAAGTAACTTCTCAACTCCCAGGACTATCCTGAGATTCGTTTCCCATTCTAGAAAATTATACCGTTAAAGACATTTTCACCTAGGATTATGTTCTTTGACGCTAATCTTTCCAGTTATCTTGATTGCTATAGTCCAACTATCCAATCAACGATTTCAGGTACAATCTAATGTAATGATTATTATAGTATAACTATATAATTAACTATAATTTGATCGGTTAAATTCAAATGTATTGATTACTATAATCCAATTATGTAACAAACTACAAATGAAATAGTTTGAATACAGTCCAACTGTTTAATTAAAACAACAATTGAATATTAGTCATACTAATATATTTGTTAATAATTAATGACGAAAATTGAAATGAGCGCGTAAATGCAAGTATATAAACAAAATTACAAATTTAATACTTTCCTCCCACTATTTTTCGGCGAGCCTCTAACCCTCTGTGGAGTACTCGGAAAACCTAGTTTCCTAGTGGGCTAGGATCCCGTTAAATAACACACAACCTTGACTTTGGCCAACAAATTGTATGAAACTTAACTAGGTAGATCTCTAAAATCAATTGGATTCCATCCAATTCCTAGATCCAGTAGGTGGACCTCCAAATCTGAAACATATATCCAATATATACCAATATATCTGATATATTCCCTAACTTTTTCCTCTGAATCAACTAAGCCTTGGTTTTGGCTCAACAAGCTTAATGAAACCAGTCAAACGTGACCCATTGATAGTGGGAAAGCTTCGTAATCGAGGCCGATGAACAAGAAGTGACATTGACTTTGGCCAACAAATCACAACTTGCCCAAGGCGTACGATATGGAACAAAGCTTTCATGATTCAAACACATCCGCGATGGACAAAGGTCTTGACTTTGGCCAACAAACCAATGCCAATCTTGGATCTTGAGAGAGAATCACTCAATGGAAGGAAAAACGCTTAATATGAAATGAGGGTTTTTGTCGCGATTTGGCAACCAATTTATTATCTTCACTTAGGTCTCATCATACACCCTTAAGCATGCATTCTAAAAGCATAATAAGGCGCGATAAAATTTAATAATGATATGCAGATGGATATACAACAAACTTGTTCCTAGAACAAATCTCTCCATTTCATCTCTCCCAGTAGCACTATTCTTACTTCTACCCAATTACATAATACTTCTAAAGAAACCTCATTTACATTGAGGGGAATAGGTGAGAAGAGAAATACAATGAGAAAAGAGGTGATAGACTGGACACGTAGGTCCAATTTAATAAATTCTAAATTTATTACAATAATTTCCAAAATTGCCCTCACTCTTCTAATATCCATCCGATATACGTTATTCATTCATACATCCAAGTATTCACACAAAGCATGTTATCAATCAATCTAATCCAATTAATTAATCTTTGATTAATGACCATCCAATGATCAAACAACGATTTGATTTGCGCGAGTCCAACTCGTTTAAGAATAAATACTCAAAGTACGTATTCTTGAATTATATCGAACTACAATTTTAAATCCAATTTAAATTGTATCCATTACTAACTCATATTTAATTCCAAATTTAATAATTACACTTTCAATAGTGCCTTTAAGGACTTGGATTCCAAATCCAATCCGATTGGGTCTCAAAGGCCCAATTAGTATCCAATATTATTCAATTAAAGTCCAATGGGCTTTCAATTAATTCTTTAGGCATGGGCTTTGGCAATTATGGGTCAAACCCAAGATGCCAAGGCCCAATTAGGAATCACCATATGCCAAAAATCAATTTAGGCCCATTAGGCCCAATTAAAATTTTAAAGGCCCAATTATCATATTTGGACTTTATGGAAATGATTTTAGGTCCAATTGGATCCAACCAATTATCCTAAACCAAACTTGGCCCAACCAAGCCCATTAAGCCCAAATACAATAAATTAAATTAACTCATTATTCCAAATTACAAATTAATTCAACTCAAGTGTAATTACCATAATTAATTAATTAATCTAATGCTTCCAAAACACTAATTAATTCAATTAATCATGCTCTACATTTCCAATTCATGTCCAACACAAATTGAAGCAAAATCAATCTTATAACATGCATCATGGCTCACGGCAATTATGCATAAAATAACACCCAATTTGATTTCAATCCAATTAAATCAACATAAAAGATTTATTTCATGCTTTAGACATATCAAATTGTCTAACATCAAAAAACCACCATGAACACCTATGGGTATACAATCGGTCATGTCATAAGGATTTAGAGATTTTTGATCTAATCAATTTATCACAAATCCAACAATGCAAAAATCCGATTCAACATTATATAAACATAACCCAACAACTAATTTAGGAAAATCAAGCTCCAAACACAAAATTCCCAAAATAAAGTCTTGAACCCTAGATTTTCAAATCAAACTTAGATCACTCTGATACCATTGTTAGTGTTCCTAGAACATGCCAAGATCGTCTAAGAGTGATTTGTGTGTGAATAAGCAAAAGAAAGTTGCGGAAAAACTTACTTTTATCGGATGAGATTCAAAACTTTTCTTTGTTGAAGATGAAGTTCCAAGCTTTGAGTAGAGTTCTAAACCATTGGGTGAGTTTCCCTATCACCTTGATTCACTCCTTATGTGCTATCAAGAACAAAAATTGAAAGAAAAATTTGCCCTCCAAGGAAGCAAAGTGTTCGGCCATGGTAGAGAAAAGAGAGAGAAAAGTTTTTGTGTTTTTGTTTTCCAAAAACATTTACCAATTTCTTTTTCCAAAAAAGTGTATATACTTTTTCAAAAAGCAAAAGTCAAAAGTGTGTTGTGTAAGATTCATTAAATACTTTCAACTACCACCATCAATCTTGTGAAGACATTTGATGTAAGTTGGTGGGCCCCACTTTAAATTCAAAATTCAAGTGGGCTTGCCCAACACACTTCGGGCTCGGGTTCGTTTAATCCGATTAAACGAATTTTCCGTTGCGACGTAATTAAATCCAATTTAATTTAAATAATAATGCCTCGTAAAATTACTACGAAAGTCGCTTACGAATTGATTCTAAATTAATTCACTCGCTTGAATTAAAATCCAATTTTAATTCCGCGTTGAAATCTAATTTCAATTAATATATCCAATATATTATTTTAGCCCAATAAAATAAATTAAATAGTAAAATCTAATTTAACTATTAAATTTACTTTACCGATTAATTCTAAATTAATCGCGTTCTCTCTTCTCGACGAATTTAATCCCAGATAAATTCTCGACGCAATTAATCTCATATTAATTCTCTCTTTTGATAATTAATTCCAAGATTAATTATTGCCATAATTAATCGCAGATTAATTTTTTTCTCTCATAATTAATCCCAGATTAATTTTCTCTTCGAGTCAAATCTCAACGGTGAATCTTCGGGAAGCGACCCAAGAGATCCTTGGATATGTTAGCAGTAAATATGGTCATCAGACTATCCGAATACGTGCGTACCCGGTACCACATTCTCCCTGATTTACAAGACATGGTTGGCTTCTAGCAAAATATCGTGCCTACCCAATTCTCCAGAAATATTCTTTAAAGGAATATGTAATCTTTTTTAGGCGTAGCATACGTAGTATTGCATATTACGATCCAGTATCGAATGTCACATGCTAGGCCTGGGGCTGGAATTGTGTCTGCCCCATACGAAGCATAAATCAGATCTCTGGTAACTAGTCTTTATAATCGGATAATCATGACCTTGTCATATTATCCCGATAGCTGTAGCATACAAGAGTACCAGTTCTGTATCCTACGTGATAATCATCTCCATATGACTGAAGTGATACTTCCATCTTGACATCACACCCAATACACTACGATTCTCAGTATACACAAAAGAGGCGTACACAGAACCTGTTAAAGCCCTAGATAACTAAAACCAAAGTATACTGATTGTCGCAAGTATTAGTGATGCAAGTCTCAGGTTAAGACCAAATACACCTACCCTAATTCGGACTCCCATAGACACATAGTCATACTACCAATGGGATTCCGAGTGGTCTATCCAGAGCGAAGCTGTTTCCGTACCATCGGTAAACAGAACCTCCTATTACACTTGCATGAGTATCCAATACCCAAATATACGAGAACTATGCTGTTACGCTTCCATAACGCGCACAAGTATAATACTAGTCTATTCTGCATTATCGATGTCAAGTCTCGATAATACTACGACTAGGGATATTTATTGATTAAACCTTAGTGGATTAATATTGTCTCATATCTTATTAATCTGGTACTAATCATATGGACTTTTATCATTTATATATCACGGTAATCCAATTATAAATGATAAAAGAGCAATTTCCTATGTCACATAGTTAATTTGTACAACAACACCATGTTCTGTATAAATAGTGATGCTATGGGTCATAATTATCCAACAATATGCTGATGTGAAATGATTGTATGATTTGAAACCGGTGTGAATGTCAGAGGTTATAAGCGTGTTTGCTAAATTGTATTAGTATATTATGTAAGTATATGTGTAAGAATTTTGAAATTGTATTTGGAATTGTATTTGTATGTATATAAGGGAAGTGTGCTACGACATATGTGAATGAAAATAAACCCCAAGTGTGAAGCTATTATAAAGTTACCGTAAATAAAGATGGTTAAAGAAAGATTGGTTTGGTATTAAAGAAAGAAGTTTGTTAGAGTCATTGATTCGATGATATTTACTTGTGATAAGTTTTAATATGTGACCTCATGTTTCAGCATTGAAATAGTTCCGATGTTGTATGACGTAATTTGTGATTTTGAATCCATGCTTCTTGTGCTTTGAATGTCTGGCCATTGTATTGATAACATGTAAATATGAAAATTTAAGATAGGTAAGATATAAGAGATAATAGAAAGCCGATGATTCTAAAACTCGTATTAACTTGATAATTATGAAACACTATTACTATGATTGATTTGTATATTTGTTCTTAGTAATAGAATGGTTACTTACTGAGTTTTTATAACTCACACCAATCCAGTTTTCTAGTTTTACAGGTTGGATTTCAGATGGGCCAACCATTTTAACTTTGGAAGTCATGTTCGAGACAGGGATCACCCAAGAGGAAGTCACCCTCGCAAGTGTCCTGGGAGAAGTTTAGAAGTTTAAGAAATTTTGTTATTGCTTTATTTGTCGTGCTGAGCTCGCTATTTATATCTAGTAAATGTTTTGATTGTTTATGATGTGGTGGGCAGAGTGATGAGCGGAAAATGTATTACTATTTACCGCCCTTTTTACTTAATATTTTGTATAGTTTCTCGGGTTTTATGAACGTTTTGATGTGTTTTAGTTTGTTTTGCAGATAAAGTAAAATCGGGACTCAATGGAATCAATCAGGAAAAAATATAGAACAAATAAGGGCAAAAACTGGACTTGACATGTCGATTTTGGAGATTGGAAACTTGAAAGGCGTTCAACGAAGTGCAATTTCGGAAATTTCAGCTTTGCGCAATTATCATAATTTGGCCATAACATTTTACTCCGATGTCGGATTGAGGTGATTCAAGTTCTAGATTAAATAAGACTCAAAGATCTACAACTTTGAGGTTCGTAATAATTTCGAATTCCGAGGTTTCCTTGACCGAAATTGATAAAACATTCGGAAGTGTGTTTTGTGTAATTATTTAAGTCATTTTCAAAATGAAAAAAAATACAAGTTGTCAAACTTCCACCAAACATGCTTGCATGTTTGGTGGAGGATTTGGTGCCATATTTGGTGCCATGTTTGATGTCATGTTTGGTGTCATGTTTGGTGGATCAATTGGTGGAGAAATTGGTGGAAGCCTTTAGATTTACCTATAAATACCAAACCATTTCATTTGTAATTCTCATGCTTTCCTTAGATTTTTGTAGGGAATTTAAGGATTGCATCTTGTTTGTATTTATTGTCAGTATTTTAATTATGTATTTTTATTTTTATTTTCAGTAATAGTAATAGTTTATTTTCTTTTCTTTTATTTTCTTTTATGTTTAGTAGTTAAATTTCCACTGGGGGAAGGGTGAAGCTTTTATTATTTTAGTTTAGATCAATCTCCCTTAATTATAATATAGAAATTATAATTTAAATTAAAGTATTACTGCCTTAATGGCTGGTTTTATTTATTTGACATAATGTGACACCGCCTATATGGCCCGTCTTTAGGTGACAAATGATTACCGCCTACATGGCTGGTTTATGGATAAATAATAACACCGCCTTTATGGTCGGTTGGACTTAATTGAAAATCTGACTTAATGAGGATACCGCCTGTATGGTCGGTTAGTAATATCACTGATAATTTCTATATTATAATAAAACAGATTTCTAAATTTGAATTAGTAAAGGTGGATCCCCTAACCCCCAATATTTTATTTTTATTATAGGGAAGTGATGAAATCCAATGTTCACATACTTAATAATTGATTTAATTATATATTGGGTAATTCTTTAATTTGTTTATTGAATCTTAAGCTTAATATTTCTTGTTGCCTGATCACCAATAAGATTGATGTGGTAAACTTAAAATGAACTTGGAAAATGGATTTTAGGTTTCATCTTTAGATTCAATAGCCCACGATCTTCCTTGAGGATAGATAACCCTTTATTAGATTTCCTTACAGGATAGGAATATACCCGTCGGGCGGGGGTAGCCATAATTGGAACTTGAACTTAATGAATTCAGGTAAATTGATTAACATAGGAATATGATTAATTGGGTTATTTTGGGTATTTTCTTCTGACCATCGGAAGAGACTTTTGTATATCTTCGTGTTCCGGGTTAGCAAACTAATTTATTACACATATATAAGAGAATCAATTCATCATTAGAATAATATTGTGTGGAATCACAATCCTAGATTTTTGTGTCTTTTATTTATTTTTTCTTTGTATTTTCTTTTGTGTCTTTATTTATTTATTTAGCAAATCCTCGTTCAACCAACCAAAAGCAATCAATCCCTTATCCCTTTAATTAGATACCTGTAAATAAATAATATCAATAATTTATAACAACAGTAGAAATTAAGTCCTCGTGTGATCGATATTTTTATACTACTTGAACGATACGTGCGCTTGCGTTATACGCGTGTGATTACGCGGGTCAAGTTTTTGGAGTCGTTGTCGGGGTCTTATTTTTCTTGAGTTATTAATTTTGAAGCTATCTAATTTACTTGTATCTAATTTTTTTTATTTTTTATCTGTAATTATTATTTTCTTTTATTTTTCAGGTGGTTTACATGGATCTTCGTTGGGAGATTGCAAAATTACGAGCTTTACTAGAAGAAGATACACCCCAAATCAAGAAGCAACAGTCCGATTTTCTGAGGCCTGTTGTCCAGCCTAATTATCCTTTGATGTCAGAACCATTCAACATATACGCTCAACCATATCAGAACGCAATAAGGAAATGTGAGATATGTGATGGTAACCACCCGAGCATTAATCATTACTATAATTCATGGTGGTAGAATTATCAGAATCCTTCAAGGTATGAAGAACCAACATATTTCACTGAACCTTATTCTCCATCTTATCCACCATCCACCTACGATCTTCATCAAGAACCAGAACCATCAGAGGAAGATCAGATGATTGACATACTCAAAGATTGGTTCAATAAACAAGATGAAAAATTGGATACAATGCTTGAAAAATTCCAGAATCAATTTGGAAGTATTCAGAGACAATCACCATCCATTCAGAGACTGACAGATCAAACGAGACAATTAACAGAAAACTAGAGCTACATACCTCACGAAATATTTTCAGATGAAACTGATGAAGCATTCAAATACCCAAAGTTTCACAATGACACCTTAACAAAAGAAGAGGCTGAGTAGTATCAAGAACCAGAGGTATCAGTTCAGGAGCCCAAACCAGCAAAGTCTCTGTTTGATTTTTATTATTCAGATTCTGATGAGGATGAAGAAGTAAAGCTGTTTGTACCAATAAAAATTGAGGATGAAATTTTGTATCTTCAAAATGAAGATCTTGGAGCTTTCATTGCACTAATGTTTGAAGAATATCTACCTGAGCCAGTCACATCAACCTCAGAGGATGAAGACCTAAAATCTGACATCTCTTTACATCCTCACGTTGATACTTATGGAGCATGCATTTCACAGATGACAGATGAAGAATTGAATGTGGAAATCCTAAAATACATTTGTGAAGAAAAGGTGGAGCAAGAAGCAGAGCAAATGGAGGAGCAATTGTCTGACCAAATTGAACATCTCAGGCATTCAGGAGAAACATCACTGTTTTGGGGAGTATTGATCAAAGATATCGCCCAGAAGCTTGACAGAATGAAACTTCCATTCAAAGTCAAGCACCATACAAGACCTCATGATTTTCCTTCTTTCTTTTCAGGAACCACTGAATGAGACAAAATTCTTTTTGCCACTTTATCGTTGGAAGAGACCTTTCAAAAGCAACAGTCACATGATTATCTTTAATCGGACATCCAAAATCACGCTGAAACCTCATTGACAGATGGATTTCAGTCACTTCTGGTTGAAGACGAAAAATTTAGTGCTAGCAGGGAAACAACCCATACACTTTGTTATAATTTGTGTTTTCATATTTTATGTATACATGTTGTAGAGTTTTTAATTTTTTGTGTTAGTTTTTCAGGAAAAAACACAAATGGAGTATTTAAGAAGGAATGGTGTTTGGCAAGCACAAAGAGGAAAGCTAATTCATTAGAGATGGCTGAGTAAATAATGAATTCTTGAGACGCATCCTAATGAATTTATACTAAGCGTGTGGCGTATTGCATACACAATTTTGTTACCTTAATAATTGCTTTGATTTGCTTTTCTGTTGTAATTATCTTTATTTTCACCGACAGGATCCAGACTTTTTGACCTTTCACGATTTCTTTTATTGTTTAGCTAATAATCATCCTTTGGAAGATACTAGTGCTATTATTACTCACCATTTTCAGGTGCTATAAATTCAACTCATCATTGCACTTTTGAAGGCATCCAGATTTGAGAAAGAAATACATAAAAATGGAAGCTACTTCAAGAAGACGAGTTGAAAATATTTATGTATTTTGCGGTACTAGTGTTGGTACTAAGCCACAATACGTAGCGGCAGCACAGGAATTGGGTCGAGTCTTAGATGAAAGGAATATGCACTTAGTATATAATGGTGGCAATCTTAGACTAATGAGGATCGTTTCAATGGCCGTACAGGAATAAGACAGTCAAGTCTTGGGAATCATCCCAAAACCTTTGGCAGAGGCGAATCTGATAGGACTATCAAACGGAGATGAACTTATCATACCAGGTATGTCTGAATGACTGGTAGAAATGATTAACCGTGCTGATACTTTTATTGCTTTACCAGGTGGCTTGGGCACATTGGAGGAAATTTTTACAGTGTTATCTTCGGCGAACTTGAACATACACCAGAAACCAATTGGACTTTTAATGCTGATGAATTTTATGATTTTCTTTGTGTATTTCTTGATGATGGCCAGAGAAATGGATTTGTGTCAAAACCTCTAAAAGAACTCCTCTTTACTGCTAAAACTGCTCAGGATTTAATAGACCAAATCTTAGCATTTGAACTACAAATTGACCATATCATTTCCAAGATAAAATGGTCTGATAATGATCATGGTAAGAAGCATCGGATAAATCTGGATCTTAACCTTTAATTTTTTTTTTTAAAGATGTAGAATTTCAGTTAACCAGGTATTGTCTTCTAAACTCTTCTTCTACTTTTTAAGACATTGTGGACAATGTCTCATTTAGGTTTGGGGGAGGGTAATAGTTGACTAGTAGCTTGTTTTTTTTTATGTTGTTTTTATTTTGTTTTTAGTCAAAAATTTTCAAAAAATTTTCAAAAAAATTTGTTTTTGTGTTTTTAATTTGATTAATTAGGTGAAATTGGTGTGAGATAGTTGTGTAAGGAATTTCCACTCCTAAGACGTATCTCAACCTATTTTGTAACAAGTAAATTTTTTTATTTCCTTTTGAATTATTTAATTTGTGAATTCTCCATAAAACTGACTAAAATGGATCTTCATATGCTCAGTTGACAGATATTATCAACATACATGGTAACATACAGCCATGAGATGTATTTGAAAAGTTTGTGATATTCAGTACTCTAGTTTAATTGGAGGAAACATCTAAAAAGCGATGGAATAAAAAAAAAAAAAGGAAAAAATGTGTAAAAAAAAAATGTCTGAGATCCGAGTCATTAAGTCCGTAGGGGTGTTTTAACACCTAGTGCCCTAAAGCCGACTGGCTTGGGAGTCACTGGCCCAAAGCTTGCTACATGGATCAAAGATGTTATAAAAATAAAAAAGAAACATCTGAAATCCGAGTAATTAAGTTCGTATGGGTGTTTAACACCTAGTGCCCTAAAGACAACTGGTTTGGGAGTCACTGGCCCAAAACGCGTTACATGGATTGAAGATGTTGCTTTCGTTATTTTATGCAAAAAAAAAGGAAAAAAAAGAAAAAAAAATGCATTGCTAAAAAGGTGTGAATTCTGATATAACGTTAGGACAAAAATATTACTCTCTTTTCAACTACACTTATTAATATTGTGGGCAAAATGACTTGATTAATACCTTGTTAGTTGTGTGTATGGAGAATGATAAAAATAATCGGAGAATTTACTTATTTGGTAATTTAGAAAGAAAGAAAACAACTACTAACTTGGATAAGAAATTTCACCTGTTTAGTCACTAACTTGTTTATTCTATTTTCTCTTGTCTTTTTGCTTTTGTGTGCATTAGTTTTATTATCTTTTTGCTTTTGTGTGCATTAGATTGACATTTGTGGGTATCGTCACTGTAAGCCCTCACGAGACTACAACTCGTCCACTAGGGACACCTAAGGGTTTAAAGGCTTGTTGCATACGCTAAATGCAACCGTGATCCCTACGAAAGTGGCTTAGTTTAATTTTAATTGTTTATTGTATTTTATTTTGTTGTTTTGCTTGAGGACTAGCAAAATATTAGGTTTGGGGGTGTGATGAGCGGAAAATATATCACTATTTACCACCCATTTTACTTAATATTTTGTATAGTTTCTCGGGTTTTATGAACGTTTTGATGTGTTTTAGTTTATTTTTCAGATAAAATAAAATCAAGACTCAATGGAATCAGTCAGGACAAAATGTGGAACAAATAAGGGTAAAAACTGGACTTGATATTTTGATTTTGGAGATTGGAAACTTGAAAGGCGTTCTAACGAAGTGCAATTTCGGAAATTCCAACTTTACGCAATTGTCGTATTTTAGCCATAACATTTTACTCCGATATCGGATTGAGGTGATTCAAGTTCCAGATTAACGAAGACTCAAAGATCTACAACTTTAAAGTTGGTAATAATTTTGAATTCTGAGGTTTCCATGATCGAAATTGATAAAACATTCGAAAATGTGTTTTGTGTAATTATTTAAGTCATTTTCAAAATAAAAATAAAAATAAAATAAAAAATAAAAATTGTCATGCTTGCATGTTTGGTGGAGGATTTGATACCATATTTGGTGCCATGTTTGGTGCCATGTTTGATGCCATGTTTGGTGCCATGTTTGGTGGAGCAATTGGTGGAGAATTTGGTGGAAGCCTTTAGATTTGCCTATAAATACCAAGCCATTTCATTTGTAATTCTCATGCTTTCCTAGGTTTTTGTATAGGAATTTAAGGATTACATCTTGTTTGTATTTATTTTCAGTAATAGTAATAGTTTATTTTCTTTTATTTTCTTTTATGTTTAGTAGTTAAATTGTCGCTGGGGGAAGGGTGAAGCTTTTATTATTTTAGTTTAGATCAATCTCCCTTAATTATAATATGAAAATTATAATTTAAATTAAAGTATTACCGCCTTAATGGCTGGTTTTATTTATTTTACATAATGTGACACCGCCTATATGGTCGGTCTTTAGGTGACAGATGATTATCTCCTATATGGCTAGTTTATGGACAAATAATAACACCGCCTTTATGGTCGGTTGGACTTAATTGAAAATCTGACTTAATTAGGATACCGCCTGTATGTCGGTTAGTAATATCACTGATAATTTATATATTATAATAAGGGAGATTTATAAATTAGAATTAGTAAAGGTGGATCCCCTAACCCCCATTATTTTATTTTTATTCTAGGGAAGTGATGAAACACAATATTCACATACTTAATAATTGATTTAATTATATATTGGGTAATTATTTAGTTTGTTTATTGAATCTTAAGTTTAATGCTTCTTGATGTCTGATCACCAATAATATTGATGTGGTAAACTTAAAATGAACTTGGAAAAGGGATTTTAGGTTTCAGCCTTAGATTTAATAGCCCATGATCTTCCTTGGGGATTGATAACCCTTTAATAGATTTCCTTATACGATAGGAATATACCAGTCGGGCGAGGGTAGCCATAATTGGAACTTGAACTTAATGAATTCAGGTAACTTGATTAACATAGGAATATGATTAATTGGGTTATTTTGGGTATTTTCTTCTGACCATCGGAAGAGACTTTTGTATATCTTCGTGTTCCGGGTTAGCAAACTAATTTATTACACATATATAAGAGAATCAATTCATCATTAGAATAATATTGTGTGGAATCACAATCCTAGATTTTTGTGTCTTTATTTATTTATTTAGCAAATCCACATTCAACCAACCAAAAACAATCAATCATTTCTCCCTTTAATTAGATACCTGTAAATAAATAGTATCAATAATTAATAACAATAGTAGAAATTAATTCCCCGTGGGATCGATATTTTTATACTACTTGAACGATACGTGCGCTTGCGTTATACACGTGTAATTACGCCGGTCACAGAGCTCTTGAGTGTTGATAGATGATATGGGCACAGAGCCCTTATATGATATTTTTGATGTGTTTGTGTGGACCTGTGGTCCATTTTACTATATGATGTTTATTTCAGGATAGTTTTATGTTGGACTGAGATCCAAGTGGTCCGGTTTTAAGATACATCATGCCAGATTTTCGTAAATTTAAAGACTTATAGAGATGGGTCAATTCTGTCTCATGCCGGTAGCATCCAGCTTCTGGTGGGGTGTTACACTTATATTGAAATACAAAATATTCCAAAAATTTGTATCGAGTTATTAAAAATCTTCTTTTATACAACTTAAATATGATATTAATATTATATCATATGAAAGAAAGTTATAGCTGTAGATAAAGAATCTGAATTAGAATATTTTGAATCAATATTGTAAGAAGAGGAAATAAAAAACAAAGATTTAGAATTATTAGTTTCATATTTGTTGGCAATGTCCGTAACAAAACAAGTTCAATTAAGTTGTAATGAGTCTTGAAGAACTTGGAGCAATTAGACTGATATTTGGCACAATGAGCAATAAAGGAATCAGATTTGCATTCGTGCTGCGTTCGTGTACCCATTTGAACGAGTGGCGTTGGTGTCATGTTCGTGTTTGGGTTCGAACAAAACCTTCTAGTGAGTTTGCGATCGAGGTGTGTTCGAGACAACGTTCGAACGAAACGTTCCAGTAAGTATGCGTTCGACACAGGTTCGAGTGGCGTTCGAACGCCCGTGCTTAAGTGAACTATTTTGGACTCGTTTTAAGCCTATTTTGCACTTGGAAACCCTTCGTGCTTGCTCTTCATATATAAACAACATTATAGCCACTTTCATAGTTGTTGAAAACTCAATATCTTAAATCCTAAAACATTCATAGCTTTTCAACCTTAGTGATTTCATCTTGAAGACTCTTTTGATTCTATTGTCTTCTTTGTTTTGGTGAGATTAGTCTTTGTTAAACCGTTAACAAAACCAAACCTAATTTCCTTAACCCTCAGAGTTCTCAAGGAGGCAGATTGGTAGTTGAAGTTTCGATATTTAGAGTTTGAAGAGTTGATATGCTTAGAGACTTTAGAGGTTATGAAGAAAACCATATGGTGTGGGCTCGATGAGTTCTTCCAGTTCTTGCAGTATAAAGGTATTAAAGTCGGCGGAGTTGCTGCCTTAGGTCTTTTACCATCATTGTAAGTTATTCTCATATAGTGGATTTTGGGCTGGTAACCGAGATACTCGGAGTGATTTTTTACTCGCACGAGTTTTCCACTTCGTCAATAAATTTACTGTGTTGATTTATTTACTGCATTGTTTTTATTTGTGTTGAATTTAAATTGTTAGACCTAAGGGTGTTTGTTTATTTAATTAATCCATAATAACAATATTTAGGACTTGTCTTAAAATATTGTGATAAATTCCACATAGGGTCAGAACCTAGGACGAAATACGAACTCTCAATTGGTATCAGGGCCTAACCTCGATCCTTGACCCATATAGCTATGGACAAAAGTCAACCCCTTTCTTTCATGGGACTGAGTATTTTTATTGGAAGGTTCACATGAGAGCGTTTCTTAAGTTCTTAGATGAGAGAGTCAGGATGTCAGTAGAGTACGGGTGGAAACCTCTCGTGGTTATGGTTGATAGGGGTCTCTTCCCCTAAAGACAAACTGACCTGGACTAAGGACGAGTTTGATGCTAATAACCGGAACAACAAGACAATTAATTCCATTCATGCTGCTGTTTGCTCTGCTGAATTTAGGAGAATCTCTATATGTGAGATAGTCAAGAATGCTTGGGACATTCTTCAGACTGTGCATGAGGTCACATTGTCTGTTAAAAATAATACACTCCAAGAGCTTGCCAATAGGTTTGAGGTCGCTAAGATGAAAGATGATGAGACCTTTGATAAATTCTATAATGAGATTAACGATATCATTAATTCAAGCTTTAACCTATGCGAGACCATTACTATCAGTAGGATAGTGAGAAAAATCCTTAGATCTCTATCTGACAAGTTCTTACCAAAGATCACAGCTATAGAAGAGAGTAATGACTTAGATCTCCTAAAACTAGTGTACCTCGTAGGAAAATTGCATGTGTATGAGAAGAAACTTCTTGCTTATAAAAAGCCCAAAACCATAGCGATGAAGATCGCAATGGAAGTTGCTTATGATCTGTTAATCGATGATGATGATGATAATCTCATGGATCATGATTTGGCCATGTTTGCAAAGAAGTTTAAGAAATTTCTTAAGTTGAAGAAGAGTGGCCATGATAAGGATAGAGAGGATAAACTTAAAGAGAGTAGGCATAGTAGGAGAGAGTCTAGAAATGATAGGGGTGGCAAATCTCGCCCTATCCAGTGCCGTGAATGTGAAGGGTATTAGCATATTACATCCAAGTGTCCCACATACCTTAAGTCCAAGGGCAAGAAAGTCATGGCAACCTCGCTTAGTGATTCAGAAGGTGATTATATTTCTAATGAGTCTCATAAGAATAAGAACAATTTTATGGCCTTTACTGCTAGTGTGACTGGTGAGAGAGAGGATAATGTTGGTGATGTGGATGCTGATTTCGAATTCTCTCAATATGAGTGTAATATCCAAAAAAAATTTCGGAATAATTCTGGAAGGTTCCAAATTAAAATTAGTTTTGGAGCAAGATAATATTTGAAAATAAGGGATTATTTATTGGAAAATAGGTCGGAATGTTGTGAAGCGAAGCTTCGTCGTGTTGGGAAATGCGTAGTTCCGAGAACCGGTTATGTGATTCCTGTTTATATCGTTTTACGTATAAAAGTTTATTATTTTGGCTATAAAATAGCAAATGAACTTCGATTGAGCTGATTCTTAAATCATTGGACTCGTTTTTATGTTGACCAATTTTCAAAATTTACATAAGAAGGGCTTCCACAATGTGAATTTTTTGAGAAAACCCATTGCCAGGGAACTAACAGCAATTTTACGAGGGTCAAAACGTAATTTCTAAAAATTCTCTATATAAACCCATCTATTAAAGAAAAAAATCTACTCTCTCCCTAAGTCTCACGAAACTTCCCAATTTTTCTTTTCAAAACTTCTCACGCCATTTTTAGAGAAGGAAATACAGCCCATAATTCGAAATTTTCACGTCCTCATCCACCATTTTTCCCCTCTAGTCAGTAGTTTAGTGTAATAGCTTATTTTTGTAAAGAAAGCAAGATAAATGGATCCCTAAATCTCTCTTTCTCTTTGACCCTGAAGCAATATCTGGCGTGTTCTTAATTTTTCTAATTGGAGAGGTAATAAGCTTCACTCCATCACTTCTTTTGAGGGGTTAATTTAACTATTATTCATCTTGTGATTTGAGTTTTATAATGCTAAATTTTATTATAAGTTTTTCTTAATTTGTAAATGCCGAATGAATAATTGAAATTGATGCTTCTAGATTTGTTAGTAGGTTGTTCTAGGGTGGATTGTGTGTTTCTTGTGGTTTGGATGAAGGAAAATTATGAGTTAGAGAGGGTTATGTGTTCGACCAAGGGGGAATTTTAGAGGGATTTGTGAGGGAATTGAAGTGAATGATATTTGATGATTTTAGGAAGATGGGTCTTATGATTATGGTTCTACATTGATGGATTTGCAGAGTGTATAACATTGGTAGTAGATTTCGACCGTTGAAGGTTTTCTTTTTGGAAGAATATTTGGATAGTGGATTTGAAGGACAATGTGATAAATTGAGGATTGTGATTAGTCATGCTAGGTTTCTATTAAAGTTGGATGAATGAAATTAGTTGATGAGTGTAGTAGGTTATAATTTTGGCCAACTTAGTAGTGGTTCTTGAAGGAAATTTTCCTAGTAAATTATTAATAGATTTTATGTTTGTAAACTAAATATTGCAAGGTTATTGTATTCAATGGTTGCTTCTAGATAGATTAGAGAATTTGGGGAAAGTGTGGGTGTGTCGGTTTCAGCCATGGGCTTTTAAGCGAGAGAGTGGTGTTTGACAAATGGAAATAAAATAGCATGTTTTGTTGCTGTATTTGTAGTTGTAAACTGAAAAGTCAACCCTATTATATTATTTTTTTTAGCCTTGTAACTTCGGTTATGGATCTTCTAATTTTGGCTATAATGGTTAATATATAGATGAGGTTGTTGCTCGAAAGCTAACCAGTTACGCGAGAAATGTCTAGTGGACAGTGCTTATTGTATATGATTGCTCAATAGTCTAAGTTTCATTTCTGAATTATGATTACTTTATTAGTTTATTAAGAGAGAAACTTATTTCAAGTTGCAGTCACCCTCGCAAGTGTCATGAGAGAAGTCTTAGAAGTTTAAGATCTTTGGTTATTTTGTTGTTTGCCGTGCTAAGCACGCTGTTTTGTATTGATTAGTTAAAGTTTTGATTTGCATTGATGTTGTGGGCACAAAGCCTTTGAATGTTGACTAATGTTGTGGCCATAAAGCCCTTGAGTGTTGATTTTGATCTTGATGTGTTTTGAGTGGACCTGAGGTCCTTTTTATTAGTGTCTCTAAGACATGTCAATGATCTGTAAACAATATTAAAGTGTGAATGATCAAGATAAGTTGCGGAATATTTACATTGATCGGTTGGAAAATTCAAAACTTTCTTTGGATGTAGAAATTCCAAGCTTGAAGATGAGTTCCAAACTCTTGGGTGAGTTTCCCTATCAGACTTAAATCAACACACAAAGTGCTAGCTTTGATGGAAAAAGTGAAACAAAATTTCCCAAGAGAGATGTAGAATCGGCCAAGCTCAGGAGAAAGAGAATGCATAGTGTTTTCTAAAAACTTGTTTCCAAAACTTGTGTGTTGTGTTGAAAACGAAATCATAAATACAAGCCAACTACTTTAGTCACAAATAGTGACAAGTTGATGTAAGTTGTGCGTCCCACCCATTTAAATTCGAAATTTAAGTTGACTTACACAACACACTTTGGACCCGGGTTCGTTTAATCTGATTAAACGAATTTTCCGTCGCGACATAATTAAATCCAATTTAATTAAATAATTATGCCTACCAAAATTATTACGAAAGTCACTTATGAATTAATTCCAAATTAATTCGTTTGCCCGAATTAAAATCCAATTTTAATTCCGCATTGAAATCCGATTTCAATTAATATATCCAATATATTATCTAATCGACTAATTCTAAATTAATCGTGTTCTCTCTTCTAGACGAATTTAATCCCAGATAATTATTGCCGCAATTAATCCCATATTAATTTTATCTCTCATAATTAATCCCAAATTAATTTTGTTCGAGTCAAATGTCATTGGTGAATCTTTGGGAAGCGACCTAAGAGATTCATGGATATGTTGGCAGTAAATACGATCATCGGACTATCTGAGCACGTGCGTACCCCGTACCACATTCTCACCGATTTACAAGACATAGTTGGCTTCTAGCAAAGCACCGTGCCTACCCAATTCTCCAGAAACATTCAACGAGGAATATAATCTGTATCAGGCGTAGTATACAAAGTATTGTGTAATGCGATCCAGTATCGGATGTCACATGCTAGGCCTAGGGCTGGAATTGTGTCTGCTCCGTACGATGTATATATCGGATCCCGCGTAACTAGTCTTTGTAATCGGATAATCATGACCTAGTCATATTATCCCGATAGCTGCAGCATTTAAGAGTACTAGTACCGTATCCTGCGTGATCATCATCTCCATATGACTGAGTGATACTCCCATCTTGACATCACACCCAATACACTACGATTCTCAGTAAACCCAGCAGAGGCGTACACAGAACCTGTTAAAGCTCTGGACGACCAAAACCAAAGTAGACTGATTGTCGTAAGTATTAGCGATGCAAGTCTCAGGTTAAAGATCACATACATCTACCCTGATTCGGATTCCCATAGACACATAGTCATAATACCAATGGGACTCCGAGGGATCTATCCAGAGCAAAGCTGTTCCTAATCCAACGGCTAACAGAACCTCTTATCACACTTGCATAAGTATCCAATACTTAAATATATGAGAATTATGTCGTTAAGCTTCCATAACGCGCACAAGTGTAATACTAATCTATTCCGCATTATCGATGTCCAGTCTCGATAATACTACGACTAGAGATATTTAATGATTAAACCGTTCGTGGATTAATACTGTCTCATATCTTATTAATCATATTTAACCATATGGACTTTTATCATTTATATATCCAAGTAATCCAATTATAAAATGATAAAATAGCAATTTCCTTTGTCACATAGTTAATTTATACAAAAACACTATGTCTTTTACAAATAGTGATGCTACGAGTCATAATTGTCCAACAATCTCCTACTTGGCTCATAGCCAATCACTCAAGTATCTAACACCTGAACTATGTACATGTCGCTCAAACTTTTACTGAGATATAGCTTTCGTTAGTGGATCTGCAAGGTTATCATCTGATGCGATTTATTTGATCTTGACATCGCCACGATGTATGATCTCACGAATCAGATGAAACCATCGAAGTACATACTTGGATCATTGATGAGACCGTGGTTCCTTAGCTTGTGTTGTAGCCCAGCTCAGCTGCTAACATAACTACTCCTAATCCAATTAGAAATTTATAGAACCAAAATGATTCTTTTGTTGCCTTAGCCGCAACAATATATTCCGCTCCTGTTGTTGAATCGGCAACAGTCTCTTGCTTGGAAGATTTCCAGCTCACTGCTCCGTTGTTCAAATAAAATATGTACCCTGATTGCGACTTACAGTCATCTTTATCGGTTTGGAAACTTACATCGGTGAACCCAGTCACCTCAAGTTCTCCATCTCCATAGACTAAGAAAGCATCTTTAGTTCGTCTAAGATACTTAAGGATGTTCTTTACATCAATCCAGTGACCATCACCTGGATCAGCCTGATAGTGACTGCACATGCTCAAAGTATATGAGACATCAGATCACGTACATGTTTGTCAATGTACGAGCTCTGGGAGAGTTCAAGCAGCTTTCTGGATCTATCCCAGTAAATCATTATTCTTAGATTAAAGGCTGCTTCCCCCAGGTCTTTCATGGAGAATTTTAATGAAAGCCAAGCTTTCACCAATTGTAACATGGGAATGTTATTGCCTAAAAGCAATACATCATCAACATATAGGACAATGAATGTCTGTGGGCTCCCACTAACCTTCTTATATACACAAGAATCATCTTCGTTTTAAATGAAATCATATTTTTTATGATCTTATCAAAACGTTGGTTCCAAGAACGTGATGCTTGCTTCAATCCATAAATGGATCGATTTAACTTGCAAATCTTGTTTGCATGTTTTGGCACGACAAAACCGTCAGGTTGTTGCATATAAACATCCTCCAAAAGGTTTTTGTTAAGGAAAGCGGTTTTGACGTCCATCAGCCATATTTCATAATCGAAATATGCAGCAATAGCAAGCATTATTTGAATGTATTTAATCATGGCAATAGATGAAAAAGTCTCGTCGTAATCGACACTATGTCGTTGACGATACCCTTTCGCTACAAGTCTAGCTTTGTACAATTGTATGTTTCCATCCATGTTTGTCTTCTCCTTGAAGACCCATTTACAACCAATAGGCTTAATGCCTTCTGGTGCATCAACCAGTGTCCAAACTTGGTTGGTATACATGGAATCCATTTCAGACTTCATGGCATTTTGCCATAAAGCGGAGTCGATACCTTATATTGTTTTCTCATACGTAGCTGGTTCATCTTCCTTAATAAGATTAATATCTAAATGAGGTAAGATCAGAAACCCATACCTCTCAAGTTGTTTTCTGACTCTCTCCGACCTACGCGGTTCTTGTGTATTAGAAGATTGTGGAACAGTCTCATCCCTGATGAACTATTCGTGTTCCGTGAGGGGGTCGGTTCTAGGAATAGTATCTCTCTGATTTTCATCGAGTTCTACTTTCCTCCCACTTATCACTGCATCTGTGAATTCCTTTTCGAGGAAAATTGCATGAAGAGCAATAAATATTTTGTTCTCTTATGGGTTGTAGAAGTAATATCCTTTGGTTTCCCTAGGATAACCTACAAATAGGCACTTATCCAATTTGGGTTTAAGTTTGGTACCATCCAAACGTTTAACATATGCCCAGCATCTCCAAATCTTCAGGAATGAGAAATCTGGTTTCTTTCCTGTCCATATTTAATATGGAGTCTGTCCAACAGACTTTGACAGAACCTTATTCAAAATAAGTATTGCATTGTTCAATGCGTATTCCTAGAAGGAAATTGGTAGCTCAGTACGACTCATTATTGACCTTACCATGTCCAACAAAGTTCGGTTTCTCCGTTTGGACACACCGTTCAATTGAGGTGTTCCGGGAGGAGTCCACTGCGAAAGAATACCATATTCTTTTAAGTAATCCAAAAACTCATTGCTTAAGTATTCTCCACCACGGTCTGACCACAATATTTTAATACTTTTGCCGGTCGGTTTTTCTACTTCGTGTCGAAACTCTTTGAATTTATCAAAAGTTTCTGACTTGTGTTTCATAAGATACACATAACCATAACGCGATGCATCATCTGTAAAGGTTACGAAGTATACATATCCACATCTAGCCTGGCTAGACATGGGCCCGCATACGTCACTATGAACGAGGGCTAACAGCTCGGTGGCACGTACACCTTTACCGTTAAAAGGTGTTTTAGGCATTTTGCCTAATAAACAGGATTCGCAGACTTCATATGAATTAGGATCAAATCCGTCTAAGTATCCACTCTTCGAAAGTGTGGAAATACGAGTCTTGTTAATGTGTCCCAAACGACAATGTCGTAGCTATGTCTCATCTGTTTTACTCAATGTGAGCCTTTTATTTGTTATGTTATATGTTTGAGATTCATTTATATTCAAAATATAAAGACCATTATTAACATCTGCTGTACATATCAAAATATCATTTTATATACAAAACACCCAGTGTTCCAGAATACAAAGGTATACCTGTATCGGGTTAAATAAGATACAGAGATGATGTTCCTAGTCAAACTAGGTACAAAATAACAGTCACCTAATGTAATTAAATGTCCCAAGGGAAAATTCAAAACATAGGTCCCTACGGCCAAAACAACGACTCTCGTCCCATTTCCGACTCGCAGGTCGATCTCTCCTGAAGTCAGATTCTGCACATCAGTACATATGTGAGTACCACATCCAGAATCAAAAATCCAATTTTTAAAACCAGTAGTGGATATGTTTATTTCAATAACAAATATACCTACAGCCGGAGCCTTGCCCATCTTCACTTCCTTCATGTGCGCCTTGTACTCATGGCAGTCACGCTTCCAGTGACCCCGTTTGCCATAGTGTAGGCAGACATCTTGGGATTTGTCTTTAGTCTTCCCAGAAGACTATGATGATTTGGCCTTGCCCTTTTTCTTCTTTTTCTTCACACCTCCAGAAGCCTTCAGCCAAGCCTTGGCCTTCTGAGATGTCGAAGTAAGATGCGCCTCGCGCTTCTTGCCCTTCAGAAGCTCTGTATCTACTTCTTTCTGTTAGTGTTTTGGGCAATGGGCGAAGTGGAAAACTCACGAAACGTTTACGAAAATCGTTTTTCCAAAATATTTTAAAACATTTTAAAACATTTTCAAAATACCAAATAAATTATTCAATATCTAATATGAATAATTTATCCATATTTCACCTAAACCAATTTATTCAATATCAAATATTAACATAAATAAGGTTGAAAACTCGCGAAACGTTTACGAAAATCGTTTTTCCGCAAAATGGCCTAAAACGTATTTTTGACCGAATCGACCACCTGACACTTATGGGGACTACCCAGGTCAGCCCAAATAGTGTCAGGGTAGTTCATGGGCTGCCCGAACAGTGACGAACTCACTGTTTGGACATCCGTCACCCGGTTGGCTCAAAAGTCACCCGGTAACACCGTTTTACGCCGTTTTTGCTTATTTCAACTCGGAAATACTTTCTGGCAATTGTTCCAACTCCCAAAACACATCCATTACATTAATAACACATCAAAATCATCACATAATTTCCAGTTCTACCAGATCTGATCCAGAAACCGAATTAACCAATTTTCATGCTTTAATCTAAAATTTCAAGATTAATCCAATTAATCCATAACACCAATCAAAATCACCACATATGAAGCACTCAATAACAATTATAGGTGCCATAAGAGTGGTCAAAACACTCTAGAATAGAAACTCATCAATAATTGATTGATTTGGCATAATACTACAATAATATCTACCAAATACTGTTCACACATGCATCCAAGCTTCCAATCCATCATCCACAACCTAAAGCCCTAATTTTTCAGATTTGAAGGAACCCTAGAACCATTCTAAATCATCAAGAAATAAGAAATAAATTTATAAGCATAGGGTTAAGTAGATTACCTTTTAATCACTTGAAATCCCAATTTTTTTTTCTTGATTTTCCTTCTTTTCTTCATTGATTTGACCAAAGCAAATCCTAGGGATTTTCTTCTACAAGTTTCGGCCATGGTTGAAAGAATGATGATGAAGAAAACAATTTTCCCTTTTGTAAAATTGAATTGCCGTCATTTTAGGGTATTTTGGTCTTTTTATATTTTTAATGACATTAAATAAAAATGTTAAAAGATAAGCTTTTGTGTTGGCCAAATCAAATTTAAGCACATAAGCTTAATAAATAATGTCATGTGTTCCAATAATCATTCAACACATTTCATAACAATTATGAAATTTTTTTATCAATTAATTATTCAAATATTTAACAATTAAATATCTAAATAATTAATTAATATAATTATTATTATATATGTATTTTTTTATTTACAATAAATAATAAATACATATATTTATGGCATGTGTCAAAATCTCATTTGACGAATAATTAATGTGTATCTAATCGTATTATGCATCAAATATAAATACACAATAATTATTATCGGACAAAATCCCCTAATACATGTGTTATCATTTAACCGATTAAACGATCCGAATTAACGCACTTAATCCGGTGAAGTATTATGAATAATCTATATTATTCATATCGAGTTGCCCAAGTGCTCAACGAGTACACTTCATATTGTGGGACTCACTAAGTTTAGATTTATCCGTCACGAAATCTAATTTCGTGTCCATAATTCACCCACTCATGAATTATGACGACCACGGATAATCTCGCTAAACTATGCAAGTCGAGATCATAGCATACGCATAATCCCTCCGTCACAGGCCATCCGTATTATACCTGGGATATTGTTCAGAATGTCAAATATGTTCGGTATAAAACAGTCAATTTTCAATTTGCGATCTCTAAATAACACTCGGAACTAATTTCTGAAGTTATACCATGGCCATGGATTTACTAGATCGTAAACACATGTTGGATGCCTATGCCCTGTACACAGGACTGACGGATCCTATCTTGATACGCATAAGGTATCATGAGTATCAGTCCACACCCAACGAACAGGCGGAGGTCTGATCATGATTAGATCGTTGACGTGACTGCCATCAAAGTGTGGAGGATAGCTCATATATCCCCAGTGGTATCTCAAGTCGAAGGACCACTATGCTCGCTCAACTCGAGAAGGTTCCTATTGACGTTGGTGTACCATTTATTAGGAAACCTTCAGTGAGTCGTTCAGTGTCTTATCAAATAAACACCTACGATTGATATCTTTAATCGTACATAATATAATATTTATTAAGACATCATTTTATTATGCATAAGATTGACTATACATTCCAATCAATCTTTCTTTCGATAAAGGTATCATCATTTATGAAAGATAAATACTATATACATAAACGACACGTTAACTATCAAACAGTTATACTAACTGTCATACAGATAGTCTTATTGTGTCCTTTATTAGATCATTTCTAATACGCGACTAATGTGAGTTTTTCACAAGTCTCTTAGTTTTATATCAAATATGAAACTTTATATCTAATATAACATAGACTACTCACACTGGTTATACAGAGAAAAGAAGACTTAGGATATATAATACTAGAAAGAAATTTTTACGCTCCCACTGACCCTACTGACAAATACGTATTCTCTATTCTTCGATAAAACCAGACAATCTGACTAATATCAAAATCAGAGAATACGACTTTCTGGAAAGCTTATTTGAGTTTACAATAGGCTCAATAAGTCGGTATATCAAACTGTGATCTTAGAAGAATACAAACTCTAGGGCCATTCTAGAATGAACTCTTGAAACAAAGAAATCACGACAGATCTCTTATTCGAAGAAATCACTCAAGAATGCCACTTTGCATTCTTTAGCCAAAATACACTGTTTAATATCAACATTAACCAACAGATCTTTAATTGTTCAATCAGTGCGACCATAGACAAGTTTTCTCAGAATCTACAATAGATCACTGAGTAAAACCTTTCTCACTGTCATACTATAAAGGTCGAACCTTTATCAAGCTCACTTTGCTTTTGCTGCGCAAATAATTTGCACATTTTATGAACGTTCATAACGAAAGCTCAATCTAGTTCAAAACTTGATCGTAGTAAGCCATGAACAATTTTTTGATCTATGGTTCAATGCAAAGTTCCAGAATCGATATCAAATATCGCTTCTACTATAATTTATAGGACAATTTTCTTCAATAAGAAAACAACATAATCATTAAGTATCAAATACTTTGTAAATGACTCTGACATCCTATTGAACTTATACGGAAGTTGTCTAATGGTCTTTTCATCTTATTAATTACGTAGTTCCATTACAGTTTATCATTCTCACATTTGAATTCAATAAGTCAAGTCTTTTCTACAATCGTCAACATCCAATGTTAACCGCCAAGTAACAAAATAATTTTATTACTCGGGATCGTAGAAAAGATATTCCATTAAATAGAATACGATATTCTATTAAATAGAATAAATGATAAACTTTTCACTTGTATCTCCGAAGCACAAGTACTTTTAATTATATAACCATTATACAAAAGAAAGTTTCAAATCTCAAACTTTTCAAGATTCGAATTTTCTACTATACATATCATATATGTAACTGTAGAAACGAATGGAACATAAATTAAAGAGATGAAATAGCGTTAGAGGAGCATAACCCCAAGAGTATTGAAAATTAATTCGGTAACACTCAATATCAACGAATCAAATCATATAAGATTCGATAACCAATTCCATCAAAATGGAATCGCAGAAGTTTAATATTGAGTAAGAATCATATTCATTAAATAACTTAAGAACTAATTGCCATAAATTCATACGTTTGATAATATCAAACGTCTTTGAACAATTCAAAGATAAGCAATGAATTTCATAGTTTTCAATACTTCGAATAGAATATCTTTGAACCATTCAAAATATTTTATCCGCGTTTCATCAGAAACATATTGAAAGTTCTCGAACAATTCAAGACGTTCAACATATTTTCGATTAGAAAAACGTAACTAAGTCATGACATATCATTAACTAAGTTACGCAGCAAAGAAAACTATACAAGGCAATTTTCAATTCATTAAACTAAATAAATCCAATGAATTAGTTTAATAAATCTTGTGGTCCAATGACGGTCATTGGTTAAATGAGATTTAACCACTTTCCGAATACAATATTCATTAAATGGATAAGGATTCATGCTGTGAACTCATATCAGACCATCCTTTACCATACGGAATAAGCATCTAATGCTTTTATGATTAAATCTCATAAAGCACAGTTCTAAGTTATTAATTTAACCGAATATTTTTCTTAATGCTTATCTTTCATTAATGGCACTACTAGTCATCTTAAAATATATAACAATTGTTTATACAGAACAAGTAACTATCCAATAGTCACAAGTTCTGATATCAATATCAAAACAGTTATTAACTATTATTTTAAATAACTAGACGGGAGATCTAGTATCCAATATCTACAGTTTCCATATTGTGATAATCGATATTCTCTATACATAACTATACACATCTATTTTTCTTAAGCTTTATATTTGCATTCAATTATTCACAACAATTTGCAAATGATTAATTAGCAAACTGTGTCAGACACATGACTTCTAAAAGTCACTAAAGCCAAGAAACGTCATTAAATGATAAATAAATACTAATGAGTTTTTCTTAATGCCAGTCAAGTATCTCAAGACATTAACTGATTCGTGTCAATTATTACTGCACAAGAAACTATTCTTTCTAGACAGTTATATCCTAAATTAGATATCTATTTAGATTACCTAATCGTGAATTAGAAACTAATTCACAAACCATCTTGATTTTCAAGAAAATCGGAACAACAGTTCCCGATGGTTTCAACTAATCTAACAATATCTAAGTCTACTGTCTTTCTAGAACATATTTTAGAATTACGCAACCATAAGCAAAGTCAGAAAACCTATATATTCAAGTAATATACTATGTAGTGGATTAAAAGTATTAATTTTTATAAACAATATAGAATGAAAGGAAAACGAAAGTAGTAAATTCCAAAATATTACACACTGCTTAAGTTATGGATTTAACCCAGCAATGTCTCCCACTACTTTACGTAATACCGTAATCCCCAACGGACAATGGGAATTCAATAATTAAATCGAATTCCATAGTGAGATTAGGATCCTATGAATATATTTCGACTCACAGCTTTGACACGATCTCACCTATGTATATTCATTAGGTAGAAAACTCGTTGTCAATCACTCACCAGTGACTCCTGGTTTTGGTCCTGACCGTTTCTCACTGTGACAGCTTTGGCACGTTCACAGGGAGGCGTATCAAGGCTACACTTGCCAATGACAAACTCAAGCTACCGATGTAGTCCTGACAGCTTTGGCAAGTTTAGGATTTCCACTTTCACTTGAATTTGTCTAGTATCAATATACAACCGGTATGGATAAAATTCTATCAACTACACACTCACTACTTTGGCACAATCTCAGATGCAGCCATAAAAAGTTACCCATAAACCGTATTGACAAGACGGACCAAGAAACATGTATCCAATACACGTTACTTTACAACCTTATTTCTAAGCGGAGATTTTTCTATGGAAGTTACACTCTACATCAAATGCAGACAATTAATCTAAATCATTTTCTAAACATTTCAATTCTACTTTAGAAAACATAACACAATTTAACTATTAAATTTCCGTTATATTTTCCGTTAACGTAAAACCGAAAAGTAAAGAAACATATCTAGATTACAAGCATGTGCGAACATTAAAATTGGATTAAATATCAAATATCAAGCATGAATAATGTAATGGATGAAGCATCAGACCCGCTCTGATACCATTTTTGTTAGTGTTTTGGGCAATGGACGCAGCGGAAGCGCGGGTTCGGGCGAAATCGTATTTTAAAACTTTTTCAAAATACCAAATAAATTATTCAATATCTAATATGAATAATTTATCCATATTTCACCTAAACCTATTTATTCAATATCAAATATTAACATAAATAAGGTTGAAAACTCGCGAAACTTTTACGAATATCGTTTTTCCGCAAAATGGCCTAAAACATGTTTTTAACCGAACCGACCACCCAACACTTATGGGGACTGCCCAGGTCAGCCCCAATAGTGTCAGATCAGTTCATGGGCTGCCCGAACAGTGACAAACTCACTGTTTGGACAGCCATCATCCGGTTGGATCAAAAGTCATCCGGTAACGCCGTTTTTCACCGTTTTCGCTTATTTCAACTCGGAAACACTTTCCGGCAATTGTTCCAACTCCCAAAACACATCCATTACATTCATAACACATCAAAATCATCACATAATTTCCAGTTCTACCAGATATGATCCAGAAACCAAATTAACCAATTTTCATACTTTAATATAAAATTTCAAGATTAATCCAATTAATCCATAACACTAATCAAAGTCACCACACATGAAGCACTCAAGAACAATTCTAGGTGCAATAAGAGTGGTCACAATAATCTAGAATAGAAACTCATCAACAATTGATTGATTTGGCATAATACTACAATAATATCTACCAAATACACTTCACACATGCATCCAAGCTTCCAATCCATCATCCACAACCTAAAGCCGTAATTTTTCAGATTTGAAGGAACCCTTGAACTATTCTAAATCATCAAGAAATAAGAAATCAAATTTCTAAGCTTAGGGTTAAGTAGATTACCTTTTAATCACTTGAAATCCCAAACTTTTTCTAGATTTTCCTTTTTTTCTTCATGGATTTGACCAAAGAAAATCCTAGGGCTTTTTTTCTACAAGTTTCGGCCATGGTTGAAAGAATGATGATGAAGAAAATAATTTTTCCCTTTTGTAAAATTGAATTGCCGTCATTTGGGGTATTTTGGTCATTTTACATTTTTAATTACATTAAATAAAAATGATAAAAGATAAGCTTTTGTGTTGGCCAAATCAAATTTAAGCACATAAACTTAATAAATAATGCCATGTTTTCCAATAATCATTCAACACATTTCATAATAATTATGAAAAAAGTTTATCGATTAATTATTCAAATATTTTACAATTAAATATCTAAATAATTAATTAATATAATTATTATTATATATGTATTTTTTATTTACAATAAATAATAAATACATATATTTATGGTATGTGTCAAAATCTCATTTGACAAATAATTAATGTGTATCTAATCGTATTATATATCAAATACAAATAAAAAATAATTATTATCAGACAAAATTTCCTAATGCATGTGTTATCGTTTAACTGATTAAACGATCCGAATTAACTCACCTAATCCGGTGAAGTATTATGAATAATCTGTATTATTCATATCGAGTTGCCCAAGTGCTCAACGAGTTCACTTCATATTGTGGGACTCTCTAAGTTTAGGTTTATCCGTCACGAAATCCAATTTCGTGTCCATAATTCACCCACTCATGAATTATGACGACCACAGATAATCTCGCTAAATTATACAAGTCGAGGTCATATTATACGTATAATCCCTCCGTCACAGGCCATCCGTATTATACCTGGGATATAGATTAGAACGTCAAATCTGTTCGGTATAATACAATCGACTTTCAATTTACGATCTCTAAATAGCACTTGGAACTGATTTTCGAAGTTATACCACGACCATGGATTTACTAGATCTTAAACATGTGTTGGATGCATATGCCATGTACACTAGACTGACGGATCTTATCTTGATACGCACAGGATATCATGAGCATCAGTCCACACCCAACGAATAGGCAGAGATCTGATCATGATTAGATCGTTGACGTGACTGCCATCAAAGTGTGGAGGACAGCTCATATATCCACAATGGTATCTCAAGTCGAAGGACCACTATGCTCGCTCAACTTGAGAAGGTGTAGGCACTGCATTTTTGCACATAAGTCCCTATGATGAGTCTCATTTGGAGACACTACCTTTTAAGTCACGGAGGTCACGGAAAACGGACATCGGAAGGGGAAATTCATAATAAACAAGGTTCACTGTTTTCGTTCGTGCTGCGTTCGTGTATACGTTCGAACTCCAAACAGATTGCGGGCGTTCTTGCGGCGTTCGAAGAGGCGTTCGAACGGTGTCAGTAATTCTGGTTTTGCTGCTAGCCTCACATTAAGCCCAATTCGCCCAAGCCTTGGCCCACACGCCCAAGCCCACTTAAAACACATATTTAACACATGGTGAAATCAAAACAAATCTAAAAATCACATACCAAATTGAAATAAACATTAAAATCAATCAAATATTTTAATTCATTAATTAAGATATTCACCCACCAATTACACAAGATTCCTTCCTATCTAAACTAAATTAAAAAGATGTCATGCCTAATTAAAATAAATTATAACAAATTAAAGATTTTGACTTCCTAATTCAACCAAATTTGTCCCCCCTCAATCTTTGACTTTCCTTGCTCAACACAAAATCAAATCCCTTCCTTGTGAGACAAGGTGAAGCCCTAGTCTTTCTCTATATAAACAACCCCTAACCAAGACATGCAGTCTCCTAGCTCATTCATACAAAAAAAGCACCTTCACAAACCGATCAGCCCTACACGTCCATAAGCCTCACAAATCCGCCCATGCCACACAGCCCTTCAACGCCATAAACACAACACAATTAACAAACTGCCTCACCTTCGCCCCTTCAACACACTGCCCCCACTTTGTCAGCCACACAGCAGCCCCTAAAACACACATAAAACAGCCCCCGAACCACACCATAACACCACCGAAAATCACACCCAAAACAGTAGCCAAAACACCCCAAAAACAGTAACTAAGATACACCAGAAAAGCGGCAGCAAATCGGAGTCAGAAGCAGCAGCAAAAGACGGAGAACGACGACCCAAAACAGTAAGACAACGAACAAGAGCAGTGAACCAGTGAACCGGAAGAGTTGCGGAGCATCCACCCTTCCGACGACCGTACACCGTACTACCGAGAGACGACATAAAAGGTTAGACCTGAGGGCACCTTGTATTTATTATCTTTCATTTGTATTTTACTTATTCTAATATATTTTTTATTGCATGAGAGTCATTTTGTTGAGGCATGATGTGAATTCCGGATAAACGGAATGCATGTTCTCTTTTGTGGTATATCGGATGGAAACCCGGACGTAAATTCCGTAGCTGAATCTGAATGGACGGTAGTACGGTCTGCACTCGGGATACAACTCCACGTACCACCTGAGAGATACATATATTCCGTTTCATCCAAAGTTGTATTTGAGCATGATGTAGTTAGTACGTTATTTATTTATTTAGCCTGATTAGGCTTAGTGCGTTATTTATTCTTAAGCATGATTTAATCCTTAGTATGTTAATCTTTATGCATGATTTAGATATCCATGTGATTAGATATGTCGTTGTTGTGATCCTGTTTGAATGCGGTACCTAAAACCATATGAATATATGCAATCTGCCAGTTCCCGTTCGAACTCGTCATCGAACGCAACTCGAACGCGAACCTTCTGTTTACCGTTCGAACGCATTATCAAACGCTACTCGAACGCGCATGTATTTTGTATCATCAGGTCTGGCCCCGTTCGAACGCGTTATCAAACGCTACACGAACGCGAACCTTCTGTTTACCGTTCGAACGCGTTTACGAACGCTACACGAATGTGCACACACTGAACTGAGTCTGTCTCATCATATTTCATGCACAATTGCCTCTTGGGTGATCTCCCTTGCATTATGTAGCCAATCATATTACTTGTATTCCTGCATTTATCCATTCGATGTATTCATAAGATAGTACTCAAGCATGATTAGGTTGTTCTTAGTTTTCCATATCATATGATTGAAATATGTTCATGAGATTGCCATGTGATGTTGCATGTTGTGATGAACTTGTTGATGTATGCATGTGAATTTAGAAGCATGATACTCTTGGAAATAAGTGTTACTTAGACTTGATTAAATTATTACATAAATCCTTTCATTACAAGTGACATAAGTAAGGGACCATTCCGAACCCAACGGTTTGACGTCTTCCCTTGCGAGGGGTGAGTGCGGCCTTAAATCTCATTTTCCCGGTTCACACCGGGTGGCGACTCCATTATTCTCCGGTTTAGTCCCCCGCGGGCTACTCCGTACTCCCAACTAGGCCTTGAGCCCGGGACAGCATGCGTCGCCCAGTTTCTGTGTTCCCACAGAAGGTTCCTATTGTCGTTGGTGTAGCATCTATTAGGAAACCTTCAGTGAGTCGTTGAGTGTCTTATCAAATAAACACCTACATGTCTATATGAGTCTCCCGAGACTCATGGTTCATTGGGATAAACCATCGGACCAAGTCACGATATACGACATGTACTGGTTTTAGCGGATTTTACTAACCGACCCGTGTTAGCAAATTTTGACCAGGAACTTTATTTAAGGATATACAACTAATAGCGCGCTTCCCAATGTCAATTACAAACTACGTTGTAACTGCGCACTATACTGTAAATCCTAGGATTTTTGTCTAATATACACGTATCACTGAACCAGATTCAGTTTCGATCTAATCATAATCAGTAATCTAATTGTAATTAGATCAAATAAGCGTATACAATAGGGGTGAGAAAAACCGGTTTCAGTTCCGGTTCCGCATGGAACCGGAACCTACCCAATTAAACAAGGTACCATATTGTTTGGTTCCAATCTGGTTCCGGTCCGGTTCCGAATTATCCTATTTTAAAATATTTTAATGAAAACTGCATTCCAATACGAGTTTGCAGGAAAAAAACGGGGACCAAATCGGAGTGCGGAAGCTCAAG